>JAIFTH010000379.1:0-31262 GCA_019968535.1 Fragariocoptes setiger
GTAAATGAATGGCGTGATCGTCCAGTTGTATATTTTGCTTCAAATATCCATCTATAACCTCTCCGATGCGTGTTGAACGGTCCGGAAATTTGAGGTATCCAACTCTGTTAACACGTGTGCCGAGTGCATCCGTCAACCTGGTGGCTAAAGTTGATTTGCCAGTTCGATCTAGACCTTCAAAGACGATCAATGACCCACGGCGCAATGACATATTGCTGTCTTTAGTCATTTGTTATCAGAATGGATAAATAATTAGAAAAAAATTTGTTCAATCATAGTCTATTTGCTCGCTCAAATCTCTAACCCAATGTGGGGGAAATAATTAGTGTTTGTCCCCGCAATGTGTGGACCTTATTAAGCTGTGATTATCTGTTTAACTGCCCAAGTGAGTTTCGTTTAGTCACCGTGCGGTGGTCGATTAGATTGAACTATAATGTATCATGTTTGATTGTGGACACTATCGATTAATTGTGATAACGTTCCCAGTCATTAGACTTTGCACGACAGCGAACGTGACGTGACGTGACGTGACGTTCTAGAGCATGTCCATCACGTAGCTGCGGCCGCCGTAGTTGTCATTGAAAAGCCGGATGCATTGTTTGATCGCAGGAAAGACCGAATTATTGTTCAAGACTTTAGTGAGTTTGCAGGTTACAAACACACTTGTTGATAACTTCACTCACGTATAATTCAGAGATCAAGTGTGCAGAGATGTTTGCTTGAGGAGTAGATATATACAATAAACAAAAGCGAATGATAAGTTCAATCTGAAATTGTTTTACATCAATTAGTCATGTAATGATCTGAACAAGTTTTTTGCAATAAACTTGTTAATAGGAACAGCCACAATTCAAGATTGCAAGTTAGACATTTTTTTCTGACTTGGCATTTGTTTTTCACACTCAAGCTCAAGAACTTGAACTCAATTTCGAAACTATTCTAGAGAGTGCAACTGTCTAGCGTTGTATAGGTGCTAATAGTGTTGATTCCTTTTAAACCGAGCGATGACTACTATGAAAGTTACTGCTTGTTCAGGTTTTTTTCTTTTTTGAAGTATAGATTGAGTTTTATCAAGTTATGACTGAAGCGATGTTATCACATTAGTTCTCATTCTATTATGATAGAATTGATTGTGCAAGCATCAGATCATCAAGACTATCGCGGAGAAGGGTTTTATTTATCAATTTGTTTGTTTTGAAGTTTCATAAAAAAGTTGAGTCGAATCTTTTTCTAAAACACTCTCAAGGTTCTTCTCAAGTGCTGTCTGTCTCAGTCTGTGTAAGATGTGGGTGGCATACGTATTCCCGATAGAGAAGACCGCATCCAAGAGTCGATGATCGATAAGCCGACATGGTCTACGTGCATCGCGCGGTGACACGACGCCCAATAATCTGCAACTACGACTTGATTTCGATCAGTTTACTTTGACTATAAGTCGAGTATTTCGTCTCGTTCGTCAGATCTCACTAAAATAACAGCTAGTTGAATACTATAAGAGTCTTGAATGGTGTCTGATCGTGGTTGCCCGACAACAAGTTTGTTGGCAGCGGCGGCACTCTTGGCGCTCGCTGTCGTTCTTTTTCCATAATAAGTGCGCATAAAAAGTTCCGAAAGTTAGAGGAAAGCAGCGATAAGTAGTGATGTCGGCGTGGCTAAGGTACTATTCCAATCCCACGGGTTTGTTTTGACAACGCGAATTTCGAGAATCTTAACAATAATAATAATGGTCTGCGTGAACATGACATTGCATTGAGCCGAGAATCATATGTCACTTGAAATGAAGGGTCTAAGAGATCTGAGCAAACACTTGCTTGTTGAGAAATGTTTTGCTAACATTTGCACTTTTTGTTGTTGATTTTCGGTGCGACCATGTAAGGTGTTGTATGTCGATATTCAAGCTCAAGGCTGTCGATGCTTTACGTGCTCGTTTATACAATAACGTCAGATTGTCCAAAATAATCCTATATATATATATAGCTTTCAAATCCACAGTTAGAAGTATTGCAACATCAGAACGTCGACAGATCACACAATTTGCATACATCACTTCTTGGAATAGTCATACAATTAACAGCAAGATGATTTCCGTATCACATCAAACTTTACAAGTAACTGTTTTCACCTTGTTTGTGTGTCAATTTATCGGCATTAGCTATGGTTTAGATATGTCGATTGCTTCAATCAATTCAAACCCACCTGATTGCACTAAATTGCGCGAAGTAATTGACGAATGTGGTCTACAAATGAGCTTCTCCTTCATTCATCCGCAATATGCTTATCCATTGAATCATTCAGCCTTAATGGATGCATGCAAGCGTCAATCAGAGGGGATCAAGTGTGTTCGTCATTACGCAAAATGTATGGCGCCACTGTCAAAACAAACCGCTTTACAGCTCGTCCAATCACGCAATAGATTCAACAAAAAATTATGCACATCTCAACCAGGTGATTTGGGAAAGAAATTTGTTGAAATGTCCCAATGTTTGCACAAACACAACTTGACTGGAACCAAAGGTTGGAGAGCTGAAATGAACGCAATAGTAGTGCCTGAAGCAATTACATCGGCATTTCCGGAATCGAACGACTCATTGCTGAAACACTCGTGTTGCTCAACAGCTAAACAAAAACAAGAATATTTGGAAGCAACTCGGCCACATTGCGTTAAACATTCGGCAACGTTCATAGAGCTCGTGGATTCATTTTTGGGCGACACGGTCGGCCTTGTATGTCCCGAATCAGATCCAGTCAAATTGGGTTGCGATAAACTACCAAAGCTTAAGCAAGAAAGACAAGGTAGAGCACGCTTTTTCATTTTACCCATGCTCGATGTTGTTCAAAAGCTTGCCAATCCATAATGGCCAGTATTGAATGTATACTAGCTATCAAATTCTTCAGACTGAGTGTCTGAACTGCAATCGCAATGGTCTTTGTATTAGTGTAAAATAAACTAATTAATATGAACTCGTGGTCTCAAGTATTGTTATCGGTTCCTAAATCTAAGCTATTCATATTGATCTCTATATCATTCACACAACATCTGGCGTATAAAACTATAATCTTGTCGTCAGAAGTGATTCCTATGTCGATTGTACGTTCCAAAAGGTAGCCAAGGTAGAGGTGAGACCGGCTAAGGTGTATGATTGTTTGCCATCACAATGGGATATACCAGATGACGAAAACGAGGACGTTTACGATGAAAGTAGTGCCGCCGAAGATTCGGATTTGCTACCTTCCGACTAGGGTAGTAAACTGAGATCAATTGATGGACAACATCGACGATGACGTAAGACTTTGGTTCGCAAAAAAATAAAGAAGCGTGAACGGATGATGGTTGAATGGAACAGTGTGGATTTTGTCCTTATGTGTACTGCCGTTAGCGTGTAGTAAACAGGCACGGTTTGCGCGCGTAAATTGAAACAAGACACCAAAGTGCTTTCACACTGCACTGTGGATTATACTTTGCAGTGCATTCAAGCGCTGCTAACCCGAAGTCCGCTAGAGGCGCTTCGGGAGGTATCTCGATACCGACCCGTGAAAGGGTAACGTTTTTCTGGATGTTCAGCGTTTTTACAAAAGGGGAGGTAATATTTTGTGTAAAAACACATATTACACGAAAGTTATAAGTAATTCCGTCCGTTTTTGCGAAGAAAAGTGTAATTACTCTTTTTTTTAAAAGAAAAGTGCCTGTAATAAATACTAAAAGAGGGAAAGCACCGACTCAGAACCCGCACGTTCTATAACGACCATCACGACAAACAAATAATATGTAATTATTTTTTTTTCTAGCCCAAAAGACCGCGACGCTACAGGGGCAACCAATTTCCCGAACCGACCGCAATTGGTATCGAGATACCTAAAAATCTACCATGTCTCACTGAAAATGATATGCTTGCCATAGAAGTCAACGGGACCTCGAAAATGCACTGCTTGAAGGCAGTCATCTGTCCTTGTTTTATTTTTTTTTTGCGAACCAAGTCTTTGCCACCCTTTACCATCAATACACAATCGCACAGGACCAGTGTGAGCGGACCAGTGAGCGTCAACGGCACGTAGAGTGTACCACATCATCAATTTTGTCAAGAACAGCAATTAGGCAACAAAAATTAATTATTATTTTTGATCACATCCAGACATTTATTATCAACGATGCATTGGTTATTGAGTCGAGTGCCAAAGTCTGCTCTTAGGGCTTCCCTGAGATCCCTGGCAAAACGTAAACTATACACTGATTCAATTTACCCTTACCCAGAGTACTATGTAAACACCAAAATTTACCCCAACCAGCCCATCTATCGAGAGACTTTCATAAGACCCAAATGGCTCTATAAGGAAGACAAAGCCGCTCGGTTTATTTGTGTTTTTATGTGGGCCTATTTATGGTGGTATATTTTGACCGTTCCTGAAGAGGCCTTGGGCGAATTTGACATGCCTGACCCAGCGGACTGGTCAGATGAGGAACTTGGGGTGCCACCCGATGATGTCGAAATATAATACTTGACTGTAGTATAGTTGTTAAAAATGAACACACTAATAGTAAGATAATATGAATGCCATGAACTAATCACAAAATGTCGAGTAATCCGTATCGAGTTTTATTCAATAAAGAAAAACTTGATTCTTTAAGGTTTAGCTAATTTAGCCTCAAGAGTTTTGAGTTCCGTTTTAACAGCATTCTCACGTTGAACTTTAGCGACTTGTGATGGCTTGAGAGTCGCACGTTTGCGCGCTTTCAGGGCTCTTATACCACGGATCAAATGTTTAACCCTTTTGATACGTCTTTTGATAACACCAGGGTCTGCACCGCCGCTCTTAGTTTTTTTTGCAAATTTTGCACCAGGAGCTGCAGGCTTGGTCTGCTTGGGAGCTGCTGGTTTTGCTTGCTTGTTGGCGGCGGCAACAGGCTTAGTCGCTTGTTTAGGGGCGGCTGGTTTGGCTTGCGTTGTTTTTTGTTTGTTGTCAGCCTGCTTGGGGGCAGATTTTGACGCAGCCTGCTTGGGGGTTGCTTTAGACGGTGCCTGCTTTTGGGCGTTGGCCGGTTTAGCTTGTTTGGTTCCGGCCGACTCGTTCTGTTTGGGAGCCGCCTGTTTTAGTGGTACTGCTGGCTTGGCGCCAGCCTGCTTCGCGGCGGATTTGGCATTATACTTAGGTACCTCATCCTGCGGTGTGTAGCCTTCTTTAACACGTCTCTCCTTGCGCCAAGAACCGTCCTTACGTTGGGTGGCAGGGATGATATTCTCCTTGCTGGCCATGTTGGTGATATGAAAAATATTTATGTCCAAAAAAAGCAAATAGAATCGATCGAGAGATTACCGCAAAACCCGGTGTGACCGAAATGAATTGGTTGTGTCACCTACTTTTTGCAGTTTGAGCACCGGATGAAGCGGCAGTTCTTTTGCTTAGGGGCTGCATGCGCAGTAGGGTACCCGCGATCTTTAAACTTGCAATTCCCAAAATGCACTGGGAAAACTGTTAATCTGCGACAACTTCAATGCTGCAGATGCAGATTCTGCCATCCGCTCAAGTTGTTAGTACCAATTAACCCGAGGAGGCAGAGCTGCCAGCTATCAACTTTATGACACCTCCCACTTTTGATGCGGGTTGTCACACCATTCAGCTTCCATGGTCGTTTCATTGTCTGTAACAATTACCTGATTAATTTCAATCGATATTATTATAGCGATTAATGTCTTACACTTACTTGGCTTTATGTATTACTCTTTGAGTAATACATAAAGCCAAATGTACCACCCTGTATCTGTACCGGGCTGATGGTCTAGTGGTATGATTCGCGCTTTGGGTGCGCGAGGTCCGGGGTTCAATTCCCCGTCAGCCCCATTTTTCCTACTATTCTGCGTTCGTAACGGTTGTAACGTTTGTAAACCACATTGTATCAGAATTTTGATACCAATTTTGTTTCTCTCCTTCACGAAAAATGGATATCATCGTTAGAGAGAATTGATACAACAAATTTTGGATTGTTTAGGGTCTTATAATAAGAAGCTGTCATTGGAAATTTGCCTTCGTCGGCTACGTTTGTCAGACACATTTACATCACTATGACATCAAATAACTCAATGCCGCAAACTCTCCTGGTCGATGACGACAGTTCAATTGCTTCATTACCATCATCGTCACCAGAACCGGGCAGTACTAAGTACTCGGTCTTCAGTGCAGATTCCATGCGGACCATCGCGCAAATATACAATATTGATGATTTGACTCTTGATGTTGCATCAATGCTAAGCGAAGAGGCAACCTATCGGGTCAGGCAAATAGTTTTTGACGCTCAAACTATCATGAGAAATTCAAGAAGGATTAGTCTCAAATGCAGTGACATCAATCAGGCTTTGAGATGGGCCAGTTGCCAACCAATTCACGGTTACGAATGTCATCCGAACAAAGAAATGCCTTACAGTTACCATCCATCGGCTAAAGTGTTTACTTACGACGACTCTGAAATTGACATCAAAAAATTTGTTGATCCCACAAGAGTGAGTGAGTATTGTGATAAGATACCGAAACCACCGAACGCACTCCCTAAGGAAAGGCGCCTGGAGAGAATGCCAGAGATCTCAATCGGATGGCTCGATGGGAAATTAGATGATAAGAAAAGAATTTAATTGATAAAATCTTAGCAACAACAGTAACAAAACTCTGATCGTCTTTTAACAATTTAATTATCGATCCACGTCAGCAACAATAACGTCAAGACTTGGTCATGGCCTGCATTCTCATCAACAGGTCGTAAGCTATTTCATCAGACACTACTGAATCTCTGTTATATTTGGGGTGTTCTCGAACGAAATCTCTAATCCAGCGTGCTGTAGTTTTAGTTCTTAAGGCGGCACGATCTGATATAAGTTCTAGATAGTTGTTTATCGTACACAGTGTACCTGCATCAATCTCGACAGAGGACAAATACTGTCGTAGTAGAGGCACAAGTCCCGGAAACTCCTCAGTGCCATTAATGATTTCATTAATTGTCATTAACGTGGCACAAGATTGCGGATCACAATCGTCGTCCACCCCGTCCCAAGGTTCATCCTCGTGGTCTAGTGTTTTATAATTATTTTCCGAATCAGTTCGATTACTTCCGCTGACAGAACCATTAATCATATGATTGGATTGATCTACGTTCTCTTGAGAAGATTTTCGTTTGATCTGACAGCACTTGGTGATATCTTTACGAAACCAAAATTTTGCATCCTCTATCGCATCACGATTTTGCGCAATACGCATGTTTTCATCAACCTGAGTGTTCGAATGATTACGAGTTAGCTTCAATTTATGAGAATTGGCATGAATGAGAGAGTAAAGCTAATATTCACCATAGATATCGGAATCAAAAGATTTATCCTGTAGGAGAGAATCAATCGGGTCAATAGTGCGACGAAAACCACATAAGCTGCATTCTCATGATCGGTCGTTTGCACTTCAAGTGGCCTGAATTCGACTCTCCAACCGATGCTAGAATTTGCCGATGGTGGTGGTTTAAATCGCATGGTTTGCCAATTAGTGGACTGTATGTTCTATTCAAGCGTCAGTCGACGAGTCATTGCCAATCGCATTCAGGGTCAATGGGATAAAGAAGGATTAGTTCGATGTCTCACTGTCAACTTCGATTGGTTCAAAACCAGACAAAATTGGGAGGTTGAGTTTACCTCAAAATGGTCAGATTCATCGTCTCTTTGGTCAAGCTTTTCACGATAAAGAGTGATTGGGTCTCTTATGAATAGGTGAGCCACGTGACGAGCCATGAGCGGGTCCACGCCATGATCTATCAACGTGTCATAATGAGATTTGTGATAAGTCAATGGGATGTCATTGAATTTTTCTCCATATTTTGATATGTAGGAATCAATAGAATCATAACGTGATTTAGATATCTTGAGGGTCCCCGGTTGTGAATCAGCTTCGCCTGATTCTTCTCGAGTTCTGTCATCTACTGCACACGAGATCACTTCCCAGCGACAATCACGATCTACGAGATACCCTCTGAATATCGGTGCCGCCGCGCTAAGAGCCATGGCGATTGGACAGAATGGTGACAATTGATCGTACAATAAACGTGCCTCGTCAATGTGAGCTGCTTGAAATGTCATCTGTAAGCAACAACAACCCATACCAAAACCCATGGCATCCATATAGACGTGATTCGGTTTGGCCGCTACCCTTGCCTCGTCATCATCGAAATGTTCAATAAATGGCTTCGCCGTATTGACGTCTTGATAAATGGGTAGGTTGATGATTACTTTTCTTCCACGACGAGCACGAATATTCTTGACGATAGTCTTGAATCGTGGATGTCCGCCGTAGATGGCTTCATCTGGGAAAAACAATGAGCCAGATAGGCTGGTCTTAGGTTTTGGATCACAATGAGGAAAGGTGAATCCAGGACAACCAAGCCGGGGAAAACTAGTAACTGACATAACATACTCATCTGGACCCAATAATTGTTGAACCTGTTGTCGGCGAAAGCGCATATTGTATCCGACAGAGTTCAGGGCTGCAAGTACACGATCATCGCATGAGTCACCGTACGGTGTTCCGGGTGTACTCTCGACCATATATGAACCGAATTCTGGATTCCAGTATGACTCGGTCGGGTATCCATTGATGCCGTTCTTCTGGCGCGCTTTGTGCTCTTCGATTAGTCTGAATATCTCGGCGGCCTTGAGACTGACTCGAACTTTTTTGTTCTCATGGTCAAACTTGACAAGCATGTACTCGATTTCATCCCCCCACTTGTGACATTTGTCGCGACGAGACGCGGCGTTCTTGTAAATGGTAGCAAATTGAACTAGGCCTCGCTGTTGCACGAACTTGGCAAGACAACTTGTGTCCTTCCACGATAGAGGCTGGCCTTCCGATAAAAGGCCCATTTTTCGATGTTGATAATGATAGACTTTCCAACTCAATCAATATTGTGTTGCATATGATGATAGATGCAAATTGTTTCGTAATTGTGTGCTTTTGAGCAAGTGGAAGCATGCGTGAATGCGTGTGTCATTCACAGGCAATCTCCAATGGACAAATTATTACATAATACTTCGAGAACCAAAGCGGAAAGTAGTACGTATACGGCACTTCAGAGAAATGTGTTGTTCTTTGATGAAATAAATTGAAGAAAATAGATTCTCGCGACGAGAGGTATGTTCCAAATCTATGTTCTATTTTCTAATATTTCCTAGAGTCACACCTACTACTTGCAATGCATGAGAATCTACGTAACGTTCAGCAATCAACTATCGATTTGTGGGCTGCTCAGACAACCTGCCACCAAGTGCGTGCTATTTGAGTTTGTGTGTGCGTATGAAAAACTGCTACTAAGAAGAACAAGAGTGGTACAAGGCTGATTACATTAGTCACGAAGTTAAACTGGCGTGATTGGGCCAAATTGGTCGTGCATATCTTCGAGAGCTTGTATTTTCTGAACTTGTATGTGAGTGTTGTCTCTCTATTTGGCTGAGTGTACGTGTGTATGTGTGCGTGTGTGTGTGTGTGTGTGTATATGTCTACGTGCGTGCACAATCAGTTACATATGAATGAATGAATAGATATAGCAACAGTACATCTTACACCTGATAGTGATAGCCAATAGATAATGAGTGCAAAAACGGCACCACTTATGTCACTAGCAGCGACCACGAATAGAGTGGTTGATTAGTGCACGCGTGGGCGAAACAGGCACATAGAAAGACGTAAGGGGTTGTTATATTACACACAAATAAACGAACGATCTATTTTAGATTCTCTAAGTTGCCGCTTGGCTTGACCGGTGTCGCGTGAACGGTATGTTTTTAGAATTTTGAACACAATTAAAGTTCGTATGTTTATGAATTAGTCAGTTTACTATCAAGGCCGCCGGGTTTCGATCCGATCTAATCATTCTGTGAGCCAAATTTGTCTAACCAAAACGATCAACGAGTCGTTTGTGTTGAGGAAGCGGTAGCAGCTAAGACCTCGCCTAACAGCGCTGCTCATTCGATCTGCTGTTCCCCTTCGAAACCTAGTCATTAAGGAGGCGCGTCATTTGAATGAGGGGGAGCTCTCACGCTATAGGGTCTCTCTAGACTTGTTAACTTTCACACGAAAATATTATTGAGAACATGCGCGAACATTGTATTAATATGATATAGAGCTCTCCAAATTGAGCGCGAGAGCAAAAGATCAAAAGATAGCATGATTCTAACAAGCGTTTATTCCTATCTTTGGCGAGATTCTTGGCGAGATAATCTTGGCAGATCATGCGGCACTGTGCATGTGTTTTCACGGCATTATCGTTAATGTCGCATTGTTTTCAGGTGAATATGAATCACGATAGATAAATCGAGTCGAAAGTTTTCATATCATATGAAACTTCCGTACCAAAGTAGATTACAGATTCTGTTGCGTCTTGCCACTGAGCAAGTGAGTTCGGGTGTACCGAGGAGTGTACTTGTGCACTCGCAACAGGATTGCTATGATGTCTATGGAACTTGAACTCCATGGCAATCAATTCTTCACATGTTGTTCTTTACCACAGCATCACAGGCTCCACACACACACGCTCATAAGTGGTTGAGAAGAAGTTGAAAAAACACGATCGTAAGACACTGGTGATCGATAAATGTACCTGTCTTTCACTTTCTCTTGCTTCCTGCTTGGCGAACTACACTCACCGATTCGGTTTTGATGGCCTACCAATGTGGTCATGTTTTGATCTACGAATGATGCCAGCCAAAAAGTCATGATGGGTACACATAATCGTCCCTTGAATGCCTTGAAGAGATGAACCAAGAAAGTAGTTACAACAATATTCAGTTGTCGCATATTCTCATATCGGTAGCGGCAACAATAAGTCGTGACATTGTGAGAATTGTGTTTAGTCTGGCATATGAGATTTCACAATGAAGTTGCAGCACAAACACTAAGTACAGAGATTGGGTCAAAAGATCAACTGCTGTTATTCTCTTTTAATAACATAATCATGTCAACCATTTCTATTGTGGCTTTGGTTCCGCCTTTACATGCAACCGATTGCATAAGATGGCAACTCCTTCAAATGCTCATTATCGCTCTCTTTTCAAACTTTTTGAATCTATCGAGACCCAACATTCTATCTCAAGTCTGTTGCTCTTGAAATGAAAAAGCTAGCTTAATAAATGATTTTTCAACGATGACTGATCCTAGTCAGCACTTTAATGATGGCCGAGATGCGTCTAAAGCTGTAACTTCATAGCAGTGCTCTAATGATCACTATTTTTATCCAAGCAGTAATATTTAAAAAAGTTTTCCTTGGAATCCCCTCGCAATGAATAACTCACAGCGTAAAAGTTTTACGAGATTTTTCAAAAATAGAACAAGTGCAAATATTCGACAAATCTTACAACCGGCGGTCCCAAACGGTCAAGATGGCGTGCACAAAGCATCGAGTAATAACGACAATAACGAAACGCTAGAACTGCAGTTTCTAGCTGAATCAATACTTCTTCCAAGCGTGAAAGAATCACGGTCCAGGAATCGACCAAATTTGCAGCAGCAACCTTTGCATGTAATATTTACCATCCTAATATTGTGCATTGTGGGCATTCAAACTTCATCGCTCGACATCGGAGCCAGCAATCACATTCACCAGCGCATTCAAGCTAATGACCGGAAGCGTATAGAACCGTTGACGATTCAAGCAACAACCACACGGCGACCGACACGCTTGCCAACGACAAGTGCCGGGCATAGAGACGACAGCACCAGTCAGATAGTGGCACCTGATACTGTGCAGCCCACGCCAATGAGCACGGTTACCGCTCAGCGTCGTCAATATCAACTGTATCCTACTGAACGCGTTCCGTATTTATCACAATCTCAGCTTGACGACATAACTCGCCAACATGGGTACCATTATTCTGGTTATCCTGAGGTGCAATCACGGATGCAACAAGCACATCCTTCTTCAACAGATAATACCAGAATAAATGGTAGTCAACAGTTGACAACATCACAGTCTCAATCAGCAGCAATGACGATCGGCGTTAACAATAACAGACTATCCAACATCAATTTGTACAAAAATGTAGCTAGTTCCAGAGACGAACCAAGAATGGTGGCACGCGATATTCGGCGATCATCTAGACCTCAAGATTATATGCACACAAACGCTGAAAATCGACAAGCTCAAACACAACCATCGAGTGCACCGTCCGAAAGAAGCTACACAGATCAAACCGACCAAGGTTCTGACATTGATCAATCTGCTGCCGTAGATGCGTCATCAGCAAACGATCCTGCGATGGACGACATTGAGGAGCAAGAGTCAGGTGTTGACGACACCGATAGCGATGATAGAGGTATTTACAATCCAGATCAACAGTCTACGAACAATCAGCAACAACACGCCAATATGCTCGATGACGCTGGCATCGATACAACGAACGGAGGCGACCCAGATGATAAAGAACCGTACGAAGAGTTGTCATCTGAAAGTGGACCACCCGAAGATGCTGAAACTGCCGATAGTGGCAATCCAGACGAGATATCACGAATATCCAGCGCTGGCAACATTCAACGTTCTATTGAACCAACCTTGAAGCCGTACGATCCTCGCGACAACCCATCTCATGCCGGCAAATACATCATCAATTAAGTGGCGAGACATGCTGTTTGTGAAACGACGTGATCCTGAGCAGACATTATTTTCAGGAGAATAAACACAATAGGGTTAGATTTATTCAAAACTCTTGTTTAAAAGAATTAAACGTTCAATGCAACATTGTTTCGTTCGTGATGGATTATCGTTGAAATCGATTCGATTATGGCTCAATAAGGTTTCCTTGAAATCCGCTTTATTGCCCCTGATTTGTCGTTTGAGCGGATAATATTTGATTTGTGACCTTCCTTGTTGCACTTTGTTCAGTCGTTCAGAGATCGAATTGTATTAAGTAGAGATCTTCATGAGTTCATTATGGACTATGAAATGATTCAACGATTAGCGGGACAAAACTGTGTCCACAAGTTGGCTTTTTTGACCACTTCGCGAGCCTCCCAACAGATTTTGCATAACAAGATCGATTCGTCCGAATCAGCGCAATAGAGATCCACGGAGCACTTATTGCAAACAGCCTGATATGAAACCATTGAACATTAGAGCGGTTAGTACAAAATTCAAGAGTTGATATATTCATTGGTTCTGAATTATAAAATACTCACACTTTCACAGTCTTTGCACCTGCGGAATCGATGGAATAAACCTTGCTGCTCGTCACATAATATACATGATCGCTTGCCATTGCCGCGCGCTGCCTTCTTGATGTTCTCTAGTTTGTCAGTCAATTGTCTGAAGTACGATACAGAAAAAAATGGTTAACTACACATGAAATGACAGAAGTTGGTCGACATATCATGATCTATGTGTCAATGACAGATCATTGCGATATACTCACTTGACTCGAGCTTGTTCTACTTCATTGACTTGGTTGGCTCGTTGTAGAACACGCGCTATGATTGCTTGCTCTGACTCATTTATAGTAGGTGTTGTATCAGCATGGGTTCGAGATGACCAACCTGAATTGAGCCTAGTTCAAAAATGTTTGGAATTAATGTAAAATTAGTGTTTACTGGTGTGTAGATCAGCAATGAATTTGAGGCGCTAGATAGAGGTCTCAATCTTACTTTGCCCTCAAGGTGAGCTCTCGGTCTGAGGGACAAACCCAACGTTTAGACCATTCTTCGAAAAAATTCATGGCACTGTAAAAATTATTCATCCTATTAATAAATTTATATCGATAATTTGCTAATTGGCTAAAATGTGTGTATAGATCACTTGATATCTATTATTTGAACGAAGTACTGATCGGTAGATGAGTACAAGTGAGCATGATAATGAAAGCTTGGATACAAATAGACTCGTATGCCCGTCAGCAAAGTTGACGTATTGTACCGTATTGTAGCGCCAGGTCAGTGGACGTGAGGGCACATGCTACCATGCGATTCATTCAACGCAGGTAGGTGATCTCGCTGGATGTGCTTGGTGGCACACAATGAAAGAGTGAGCAGCTGTTTATATCTTTATTTTAGTCGGCAGCGACAATTGCAACGCTGCCGTATGTGCACAAGTTATGTGAGTATCTCAAACTACAAGGGGTTTAGAACTGGTTGATTAAGGAAGTTCATCTAACATCACATGTCCAAATAGGCCGTAACGGAAAGTTTTGATGAAATGGGATGCAACTCGTTCGACATCCGGCAGTAAGGTTTCGTGCCTGGTGATTGGGTCTCGAGAAGTTTTAGTCATGTTGAGGGCAATAGCACCTTTGATTAACAGTTCGTCCAGTGTGTGGACTGGCTGTGTCAGGTTCATGTGGGGTAAATAAGTGTGGATGTGACGTTTGTTCAACCATTTGAGAAGGTATTCACTTAAGTCCATATTGCTAACAATTTTGTCGGATATCGTGGCACACAGGGCTAATTTCATCACATCTTCTTTGGATGTGGTTTGAGCTGGCGCAAGAATGCCAGGGGTATCAATAACATATATGGGTGGTCTATTGCAAATTTTGATTGTTTGCATCACATGACGGGTCACGCCGGCTTGTGGGCCAGTCATGGCTGGCTCGCCGCTCAATCCAGCGTGATATTGACGCAGACGATTTATCAACGACGATTTGCCTACATTGGGTATACCGACTATCATTATCTTATAGCCAAAAACATCCTCACGATTGTATCTGTCGCTGAGTTTAATACTGTTAATGACCATTTGAGCTAGATCAGTGTATCCACGACTCTTGACTGTGTATTGTGAAGCAGACAGATCAGTGAGCAAGATATTTTTATCGCCCCTTTGGTGAAGCAACTGTTTCATTTGCTTCCAATGGCTAAGATCAGCCAGATCACGTTTGTTCAATACAAGTACGTGTGGCTTTACGCTGCCTAACAATCGTTTGAGTTCCTCATTGCGTCCTGTGATAGGTATACGAGCATCGTGGACTTCGACAACACAATCAACACGGGACAACTTACCCATCATAGCCTGCATGCCCTTGTACATGTGGCCTGGATACCAATTGACGAATTTCTTACTCGCTTGTGCCATCTCTACAGAAAATGTATGACGGAAGATGCACACCGGCTGTAGAATGTAATCTTATTAAACTCTCAGTTTGTTCGCGTCTACCTTTGTCGAACGGTTGTACAAATAAAAAAATCAAAACTAGCTCGATAATGTCCGATTGACAGTTCGCACACGTCCCCGCAACGCGGCCCATAGGTTCGTAAGGCAGAATTGCGAGCAGCTGACAGTGTCAGCCTGACACGGTCGTCTCGCGCGCACCGGCTGTGCGCAAACCTTCATTGACTCTGCATTGTTTGATGCGCACAATGAAAGCGTGAGCAGCCTTCGCAATGCTCACCACATGTTTTGTCATCTAAAAGCCAGCCATTGAAAACCGCGCTCAAACATTTTATCAATTGTTTATCTCAGCAAATTCAATAATTCGTGACCGATCTATCCTCAAACTGAGGATATTATCATACTAATATCATGGAAAATTGGAAACGACCTGCCGTGCTTAAGCCACCCGTACCCGAGAAGGACCCTATTATTTTCCAACAGATCGACGTCGATCACTATACCGTCGCTCACAGTCCCATTATACGTCTGTTTGGCGTGACCAGAGATGGGCATTCTATCAATTGTCGTGTTCACGGATTCCGTCCATATTTCTACTTTCTCATCAAAGATGTTCCTGATCAGCCTAAACTTGAAAGATTTAAGAAAGAACTGAATGCGAAACTCGCCTCACAAGCCAAAAATCCAGAGACTATACTTGATGTAAAACACTTGGTTAAGAAATCCATCTATGGCTATGATGGTGACAAAGAAAGAAACTTTCTTAAGATAACTGTTTCTGTTCCTGAAGATATCTCGAAAACCTCCACTGCTTTAAAACAACTAAGCGACACAGATGCATTCTTGGCCGCAAACCCATGCGACCCGGGCGACCAGCCGATTCGTTTATTTGAATCGAACATCGAGTATAAACTGAGATTTATGGTCGACAAAAAGATTTTTGGTTGCAGTTGGATCACATTGCCCCCAGGATCGTACAAACTGAATAATGGGAATTTCGAAAGCACGTGCCAAATCGAGTGCGATGTTGATGTGGACAATCTCATATCCCACGCCCCAGAAGGACAGTGGGCCAACGTTGCCTTATTAAGGACTCTTAGCTACGACATAGAGTGTGCCAATCGCGAGGGAGTTTTTCCCGATCCTCAACAGGACGCTGTAATACAAATAGGCAACGTCGTTGTTAAACAAGGTGCTAAAGAGCCTTTCATAAAATGCATTTTTACATTAGGATCATGTGCTCCAATAGCTGGTGCTGTTATCAAATCGTATGAATCAGAGGAAGAAATGCTGTTAGCATGGACTCAATTTGTACGTGACGTTGATCCTGACATCATCACTGGCTACAACATTCAAAATTTCGACTTTGGTTACCTTCTCGATAGAGCCATTGCATTGAAAATCGAAAAGTTCCCTTATTTGAGCAGAATCAAGAACTCAGAGACGAAAGCCAGAAAAGTGACATTACAATCGCAGCAACTCGGTCGACGTGAAAATCTAGACATCAACATAGAAGGTCGCGTAATTTTTGACTTGATCCTGGTTCTACGTCGCGATTACAAGCTTCGCTCATATTCTCTGAATGCAGTGTCATATCATTTCCTTCAGGAACAAAAAGAAGATGTGCATCACTCTATTATCACTACGCTATTCAAAGGCAACGAACAAACACGTAGACGTCTGGCCGTTTATTGTCTAAAAGATGCTCTCCTGCCCATAAAGTTGATCGAAAAACTCATGTGTGTCGTATTCTATATGGAGATGGCACGTGTTACAGGCGTTCCTCTTGGCTACTTGCTGACACGCGGTCAGCAAATCAAAGTAGTTTCGCAAATACTACGCAAATCGACTGAGCAAAATTACCTTATGCCGACAATGATTCCAAAAGACGGTGACGAATTTTCGGGTGCGTTAGTCATAGATCCAACTAAAGGATACTATGATGTACCTATTGCAACACTCGATTTCGCCTCTCTATATCCATCAATCATGATGGCTCACAATCTATGCTACACAACCTTCTTGCCAAGACCTACTCACGCAAGAATGAAGGACCGATTGAAGGAGGGAGAACATTTCATCGAAACACCCGCTAAATTCCTCTTCATTAAGGCTGATGTGAAAAAAGGATTGCTGCCAGATATCCTTGACGACTTGTTGAGCGCCCGTAAGAAAGCCAAAGACGATCTAAAAAAAGAAACTGATCCATTCAAGAAGCAAGTCCTAGACGGAAGGCAATTGGCTTTAAAGATCAGTGCCAACTCAGTTTATGGTTTCACCGGAGCTCAAGTAGGAAAGTTACCTTGTCTTGAAATCTCTCAATCAGTCACTGCTTTTGGACGAGAAATGATTGAAGCCACCAAAGAGGCTGTATTGGGTCAATTCACTAAAGAAAATGGCTACCCTCACGATGCACAAGTCATTTATGGAGACACTGATTCAGTGATGGTTAAATTCGGAGTACAAACAGTTGCTGAGGCCATGGAGTTAGGACGTGAAGCTGCTGCTTTTGTTACGTCTAAGTTCATCCGCCCAATCAAACTTGAATTTGAAAAAGTCTATTTTCCTTACCTGTTGATTAACAAAAAACGTTATGCTGGTCTATACTGGTCTAAACCTAATCATTATGACAAAATGGATTGCAAAGGTATTGAAACAGTTCGACGAGACAATTGCACATTAGTAGCAAACCTCATCAATACATGTCTGGAGCGAATTCTCATGAAGAGAGATCCAAATGGAGCCATCGAACACGCCAAACATATCATATCGGATCTCCTACGTAATAAGGTGGACATCTCGCATTTGGTGATTACTAAAGAATACAGTAAAGACGAAAAGGAGTACAAAGGCAAGCAGGCTCACGTCGAGCTTGTCAATAGGATCAAAGCTCGTGATCCAGCTGGCACTCCTAAAATCGGTGACCGAATTCCCTATGTCATTATTGCGGCTGGAAAGGGTACACCAGCCTACATGAAGTCAGAGGATCCGCTATACGTTCTCGAGAATAGTATCCCGATCGACACTCGATACTATTTAGAGAATCAACTATCAAAACCATTGTTGCGTATCTTTGAACCGATTCTTGGTGAAAAGGCAGAATCAGTTTTGCTCAAAGGCGACCACACACTTACGAAAACTGTCGTAACGTCGAAAGTTGGTGCCCTTTCTAATTTCACCAAAAAACGCAACAAGTGCATTGGATGCAAGTCTGTGCTTGATGACGACTCGCTTGCCGTGTGCAAGTACTGCGAAGATAAGGAGAGCGGATTATATTTGGAAAATCTGGATGAGTTGAACGAGCTCGAAGTCAAGTATTCAAGATTATGGACACAATGCCAACGGTGCCAGGGTAATTTGCACGAAGAGGTCATCTGCACTTCTTGTGATTGCCCCATATTTTACATGCGCAAAAAAGTTCAAAAAGATTTGACCGCCCATCAAAAGTTAATGCAACGATTCGGTGTACCCGCCTGGTGATGCACCTGACATAAGACTGGTGACTTGACACATTCCAGGTAGACACCACTCCTAAAAGCATCTTCCTTGCCCAATAAAGCGAATGACAGTATTAATCAACTGAAAAATCATTTATTTTCTTTGTGATTCGTTTTGGAAGTTGACGGTTTAGCTTTCCTTGAATATCCAGGAGGCCTCTTGTTTTGAGGCGCAGTTTGATTAGTGTGACTTTGCTTTGTTTTGTTCTTGCCCTGAGACTCATTTTGTTTTTTCGATATCTTGGCATGCCTCTCGTTGACGGGAACATAACGAAACTTGAACGTTTTAGAAGACTCTCTGGCGACCAACTCATTTAAGGTACAATCAGCAACTATCTCACCACCTGTATTATTAACTTTGATTTGAAGTTGACGTATTCGTTCATTGAAGTCTTCGATTTGTGGAACTGACTTAAGCTCGGCAGTCATGTTGTCTACATCAACATTAAGCATGAGCTTGCGTTTATATTTGGCCTCTTGCAACTCGTCTATTTCACTTTGGATTCGCTGTCTATCAGTCGGCGAGATCCAACTTTTTTCGGCCACAGCAAAGTAGTCAAAGTGGTCATCTATGACTCTCACTTTACGTTGGTTGCTTGAGCTGTCGGTACCGTGGCCAGACTGAGAGGTCTCTGGCATCAACGATATGTGCTTCTGAAGACGAGACCTTTGGTCTTTCGTCAATACAAGATTGCCACAAGTGAGACATTTTCCGGGACCCTCTGATTCGCATACGATTCGACCACATCCCAGGCAATTGGATACAAGGCCATGAATTTGAGCTTCGCACAGACACGTTTTACGATTGTTGGAAGACAGAATTTGCTGCAACTCTTTCAGTGCTGATTCCTCGTCGTAGCCATTCTTTTTCTTGTTTTTTTTGCCCCTCTGAATTTTACTTTCGATAATTGGTATAGGAGGTGGAACTAACGACATGATGTTTCGATAGATTGTTGGATAGAATCCCACCAAGATGAATCAAGGAGGAACACAAAACAGCTGTTAAAGTTTCGATTCATTCTCCATTGTCAGTATTTTTTCTCGCCTGCCTCTGCAGTTCTGAACGAGTGCAGTTTAGAATTGTGGCGCCTGAACCTGCCGGTGTCGGCGCCAGAGTCTTGCGCGGGACACGTTTCGGCGCGCTCATGCCGATTTAGTCCAAAGAGCGCCATCAGTTAGGACACTTCAAAAACCGAGTCAACATTAGACGAGTCAAATCAGAGGACTCATATATACAGAGCACATATCCTATCCGGATATAATTCAGTATGGCATCACCACAGCGACAAGGTATTAAGAGACCGCATCCATCGTCGTCTCTGGAGTCAAGTTTATCAAAGGTTGGCATCGCTAGCCGTTACGTTAAAATCGACAAGATTGGTGAAGGTTCTTATGGAGTTGTTTACAAGGCTAGAAAGCGCGGAAGCAGAGCAATCGTGGCTTTGAAAAAAGTCAAACTCAACCAACCTGACATCATAGACAAAGGAATTCCCAGCAGCAGTCTTAGAGAGATAGCTGCATTGAAAGACCTCAAGCACCCAAACATACTGAGACTATACGATGTGATATACTCGGGATCAAGTTTGTACCTGGTTCTTGAATACCTCGAAGAGGACCTCAAACGAATGACGGATCGTATGCCGGGACCATTGCCCTTGGCTCAGGCCAAAAGTTACCTTTGGCAATTGCTCAACGGACTCTCGCATTGTCATTTGCACAAGATAGCGCACCGAGACCTCAAGTTGCAAAATTTGCTCGTAGACAAGGAGGGTCGTATAAAGTTGGCCGATTTTGGATTGGCGCGTCCAATCAGTTTGCCGTTGCATATTTTCACCAATCAAGTTGTTACGCTGTGGTACAGAGCTCCCGAATTGTTGCTCGGTCAAAATCTTTATGGACCCGCTGTAGACATGTGGAGTCTGGGCTGTATATTTGCCGAAATGCTCACCAAAAGACCATTGTTCCCCGGAAAATCTGAGATTGACCAACTTTTTCGCATATTTCGTACCTTAGGTACGCCGACTGAAGACGAGTGGCCAGGCGTATCGTCTCTGCCTTATTTCCAGAGCTCATTCCCAAACTGGCCGAAGCAGTTGCTGGAGAACCTATTGTCGAATTGTGATATAGAGAGTGTGGATTTGATCAACAAGATGCTGCAGTACGATCCGAATAAGCGTATCTCTGCTAGGAATGCTCTTCAGACCGAATATTTTAAGGATTCCGACTTCAAACCCCCGCGCCGATTTGCTCTCGCCATGGATAATTTCAGGTAAAACGCATGTATGCAGAGCTTGTGAGCGACGATTGATAATAAAGATATATCATAATTCTATGTTTGAATGAAATTCACTTTTAACGCAACACGCTGAGGTCTGACGTGTCATCCTTAGATGTAATGCTCTTTGTGTGTTCATGTTGTTCCGTTAACAAGCAACTGTATCCAAGAATTTTGGGTGAAACCGTACTTCTTCCTGAGAACATGAATGGTTTCGCCGCCATTCACGGTGGATCTTATATAGTGAACTCTAGTCCGAATTCTGTTGAACGGAGGAATGAAAACACATACACATATACGTGCTGTAACCATATGATGCACGGCTGCTCGCCTGCATCTGCAGGATGGAAACCGTGGATGGTTCCTTTCTGTGTAATATTTTTAGTTATCAATGTAATTGTTGGTTAAATAAGCTGTGCGATATTCATTCATCCGTTTGATAAACGATCGTGGCAACTCACTCAGGTCTCGTGGTTTTGAGTGAGCGAGCAAAATTGTGCCGTCAGCTCACATCAGCCGCATCTCCAAGATCGTCTCTATGTCGTTATTATTATTATCATTACATTGTTGAAACTCAAACATACACACGCATTTCAAGCAGGCTAGAAAACCAGCAGGCAGTCAGAATAAAAAGAGCTAAAGAGGCAAGCAGTCAAGCAGACATACAAGCATACACACAAATAGAGAGGCAAATAGATACACACCGTCGATCGGTTTTGAAGCAGTCACTAATTCAAGAAAAAAAGATCATCAGTCGTCGTCATCGGACCGTCCGGTAGTTGAGCCAACAAGCACCACGGCAAGGCGCATACAGGCACACACACACGCAGACACACACACAAGTTGTGAGTGTGACGACGAGACACGGCGAGGGCATCATCTTGGTGTGTTGTATCTTTCTGTGAACGTTTGAAGGTGCTGGCATTAGGAGTGATCAAACATACACACACACATACACACATAACAGGCTCTCCAGTTTATACAGCTTCACACGCACATACAAACGCACACGCAAAAGCAAATAGAGTGCCACTCAATCACACTCATAGAGACGGTACGTCAAAGCGACGAGTAGGTCACTAACAAGTGAGTAAGAGTTGAGCACAAGAAAGAGCAAAGCAGCCATACAGCAAGGAGGAGAGGGAGGCACGGCCGATGATCGTAACTGTCAATATTGATTCATATTTACATAATTATCATCACCTTTCATTGAATGAGAAGAATATTTAGCATAGCAATTAGCACTATGCATCATCAGCTCCCACACCAGCACGCACACCAGCCGCCATCACCACATCAATCGAATCATCATCCGCATGCCCATCATCATCATCTTCCTGCGCCACCGCCGCCGCAATCGCAGCAGCCGCCGCCTCAGTCTCAGCCGGTGCTACATTCGCAGCCTCCACATCCTCATCCTCATCATCAGCAGCAACAGCATCCAAACCCGCATCAGCAGTCACAACACCAGCACCAGCCACAACATCATGTTCACACGCAACACCAAAATTCGAACCTTGCTACAACCGCCAATTCGGTCTCGGTTGATTTTCCGTTAAGAATACTAGTGCGCAGTGACATGGTTGGTGCAATCATTGGGCGCTCGGGCAACACTATCAAACGAATAACACAGGAAACTAAGGCACGTATCGATGTGCGCCGACGACCGGATTACTCCGAGCACAATGAGAAAGTGATATCTATCAATGGTTCGCCCGATTCCTGTTCGGCTGCATGTCAGAAGATTCTCACTGTCGTTCTACAAGAGATCTCGAAGACCTCATCCACTTCCACCGTGCCCTCATCCGGTGCACGGCACATGAACAACAACATAAGTGTTTCCATGAGTCAAACAGACACAAATGGCTCTCGATCCATAACATCGTCGTCGTCGTTACACGATTCTGTTGATCCTTTAGATAATGTGTCCAATAATGCATCGCCTCACATGACAGCAACGTTCACGTCAACAAATTCAATGTCAACGTCACCTACCGCCAATGTGAGTGAGATGAATTGTGTTTCAAGCGAATTAGCTCAAAATCATTATCGTATACCGCTCAAGATATTAGCATTAAACAATCTCATGGGACGTTTAATTGGTCGCAATGGTTCGTCTATACGCAAAATCATGGAGCAGACCAATACTAAGATTTTAATTTCGTCCAATACAACCAGTGAATGGACTGGCGAGCGTGTGATAACAATCGAAGGCACTTTAGCTGACATGTGTCACGCTGAGCATGTGATAAGTATCCGACTGCGTTCGGCTTATGAGCAGGACATGAATGCCTTGCAAGCATTTAATCACAATCCTTATATGGCTGCAACATTTGCGGGCAGCCAGTTGGGTCCGATGCATCAAGCCATGTCTCTGCCAGGTTACGCAGGTGGTCCAGGGGTTGCTGCGGCCGCTGCAGCAGCAGCAGCGGCTGCTGCCGCCAACAGTCAAGCTAACTCCATGATGTCCAGTGTCCTGGGCTCACAAGTTACAGGTCAACACTATCATCATCACCATCATCAGCAGCAACAAGCGCCACCGCCTCCACCACATCATCATCACGCGTCACGCGCGTCTGGCGGCCTAGGCGGCAACACAACCGGCACCGGTCCACCAACAGCTCAAAGCTCTGTGACTAGTGACAATCATGTTTATCATCCACATCATCATCCAACGCATCATCACACTACTGGTGCCGGTGCCTACTCTATAGCTCCGCATTTATATGGAGCACCTAACACTTTGAACCCGTTCGGCTTGATGCCCGATTTGAGTGCCCGTATGACACACTTGGGCTTGGCGCAAGATAATGAAAAAGAGACCGTCTATTTATACATACCAAACTCGGCCGTTGGCGCGATCATAGGTAAATTTGGTTATGCCATCAAAGAGATGATTATCACGTCAGGTGCAACGATCAAAGTGGAGACAGCACCTCCATTGCAACAAACACACACAACAACAACGCCAGCACACAGCAATGATAACACTAATAATAATGACAACAACAATAACGGCAAGACTGACGCCGCACCTGTGTCGAACACGTCCCACGAACAATCAGGTGAAAGAGATGCTCCAAATATTGATATCAATCATCAAGACTATGCTCAACCTAATGCTGGCGATCAAAATAATGATTCTGGCAGACTAAAAGACCAAGATAGCACTTTTGATAAGGAAAGAGTAGAGACAGACAATCATCAGCGAATAGATGAGGAGAACGAGAACAAAGACATTAAGCACCACCATGACAAGTCTGATGTTAACAGTGTGGAACCTGAAGACCAACAACAACAATCGCAAGAGCAGGGACAACCACTTCTTGATCAACCAGAAACGTTAGCTAAAAAAGAGTCTCTAAATGCCAGCAATAATGTTACCACTAGCAACAATGTTAGCAGACATTCTTCGTTAGATAGTTCAATGTTGAGGAAGGTTACAATTGTTGGCACACCTGAATCCCAGTGGAAAGCGCAATACTTAATCTATAAGAAAGTGTCCATGGACAACGGTATCAATGACCTAAGTCTCACTGTTGAGTTACTAGTTCCGTCATCGTTAGTAGGCCATATTATTGGGAAGGGTGGTGTTAATATCAAAAGGATACAAAAGCAGACGAGAACAAAGATTAAATTGCCAGAGGAGAAGCCTCCTGTTCCAAATAAAATTGATGCCAACACAAATACACACACATCGGCCACAACAACAGTGCCATCGTCGGATGGCAACATAGTGAATAGCAAAAGTAGCAATGACACGACATGTACCGATGAGCAGCACTCACAGAAGCAGCAATCGAGCAACAGTGTGGTGGCTGATATAACCCGCGAGACAACAGTTCAAATAATTGGTGAATTCCACAATTCTCATCTCGCCCAACGCCAAATTAGGAATTTGATGAAGCAAATACTGTCGTCTGAGATGGCTCGTCGGAAATGATCGCTCTGGGACCTTTACGTTTGAGCTAGCATACGAAAAAACTATTCAAGACGAACACAAAATTCTGAGTCGAACTACAAACAATACGAATAAATCTGAATTACTGGAACGTAACCGGAGGTCTTTGGATATGTCCCACACTTGCGGCCCCGCCAGCTGGTCGTGAAAACGAATGGATTGTTTGTTATCAAGTTTATTTATTTGAACAGTTGATTGTGTGTGTATAATCATGAATAAAGTGGCTAACATCGAAAGAACAAATCAATCAGTCCATAGACGAATCGCCTAATCTCTTCTGAGCCCATTTTGGATTGTCCATAAAATCGATCGACGAATGTGATGGGCACTTCAGCAATGCGATAACCTTGACTCTCTGCCAGAACAATCATTTCCATCTGGAATGCGTAACCTTTTGATTTGGATTGCTCGATAAGTTTGGCCAAAACGCCCCTCTTATACAACCTGAAGCTGCCGGTCAGATCGGTGACACTAGGCCCAAGCAAGAATTGAGTGAGAAAGTTTGCTCCGCAAGATATGAGTTTTCGTTTAAGGTTCCAGCCGTTGACACCGCCATCACCAGCATAACGTGTGCCAGTCACAATATCATAGTTGCCTTTGAGTGCTTTATCGGCAAATCGAGGTATGAATTTTGGATGGTGGCTTAGATCGGCGTCCATCAAGACAACGTAGTCGCCGCGAGCGAGCTCTAGGCCGGCTCGATATGCTGTTCCCAGTCCAAGTTTTTTGCCTCGATTCAAGATCTGGATTTTATCTGAGCCGTACAGTTTGCGTAGTTGCTCGGCAACTTGAACCGTGTTATCGGGAGATCCATCGTCCACAATTACAATATCAAACTCATGACTGAGTGATACAGATAATAAAAGTGAATTCAACAGAAATGAAGGAGTTGTAAGACTCGGACGTTATTAATTAGAGTGGTAGTTTGCGTTAATAATTGTATATAGTTGGGGTGTAAACACTCACTCGGCGAGATGCTTGACCAGTAGCCATACAACAAGAGGTAAATTTTCTCTCTCGTTGTATGTGGGTAAAATGATGGATATCTTCATGTTTGGGTGGATCCAATAGGTGGATTGGATGGAATGGGTGAATAAATTAGAGTTACATAAGTAATAGTGATTGAGTGGATTTATCGAGCGATGAATTGAACAATTGCCAACGAACAGAGTGGAATTGTTGGCCTTGATAGAACTTGTCACGGGTCCGGTCTCGAGTTTACTCGCGTAACTTTAGTGGTGCATGCCGCATCGCACACAGCTGATGAAATGGGCGTAAGCTTGTCGATGAATGAGCGCGAAATTTGAGACACTTTATTATTCGAAGTGGTAATACAGAAATTAAATCTATATCCAAATTCGAACAATTTGATTAAAGTGACGGAGATAAAAGTGTTGGTCGCTCTAGCTTTAGCCAAGCGTTTTGACATGATCTTCCCTCGAGCCCCTAATCCTTGCCGACATCTAATAGTTTGACCTTTGCGGATTGTGACGATTACCGAGAGTGGGCGTGTGATGCGAGCAGCCATAACACAATTCGAGCCAGCCAGCCAGCGAGCGCGTGTGCGCAGGTGCATGTGCTGCACTCATGGTGTTGGCCATTTTGACTCGTGCAGTTGGCGCTCATGCGGTCTGGCTATGAGGTCGAGTTTGTAAATCCTCAGTCAAGTGTTGGATGTTCTCAAGTGAAGAGTAAATAAGTTAGTGGCACATAATGGATGCAGTGCACTCAACTCCTCAACTCGTTTCGTGCGTGTCGTTTCGGATGAACAAGAAGTTGCATTGATTCGAATTGACGGCCGAATCGACAACGACAGGCGAATGAATCGAGCCACGTGCAATGAGCGACAGTAAGCGCCAAGGTGCAGGTGAAGTGCGCTCTTGAGGCGCTCTAAGATGCAACGCATTGAATGCAGTCAATCAGGAAGAATGAGTATCGTCCGGCCATCAGATGGTCAGTTGGTGAGCGCGTCACCGGCTGCCCATGTTGCTTCGTGTGACACGTGCAAGAAACAACAACAAAGAGAAGCTGTAACAACAACAATGGCAACAACAAGTTCGACAGATACAACTTGCACGTGCATATGCTCGGTCTTCTTGCCTCAGCAGCAACAGCAACAGCAACTAAGACGCGACCACAACACAAGAATCTCACGACCCATGAACTTATCAAGGCCGTCATCATCAGCGTCAGCATCATCGCCTTCGTCCACTCACTCATTGATTTGTTGCTCAGCATCAATAATACGCAGTGCTAGTTATCAAGACATATCTCAATTTGGCCAATCAGTGTCACGAATCGGGGTCACCAGCGACAACAAGAGCATTAAGCAACTGACATCGTCCCTCGAACATGTGCATTCAAGTCAAAGAATAAGTCGAACAAGAATTAGACGTAGAAAAACTGATTGGTGCGAAGACGAAAGCGGTGCGCGTTCACGTGCATCAATCGGTATGGCACCTGTGTGCACCTGTTCGTCGCGATCATCGTCGTCACGCTCGTCGACGTCAAGAACTTATAGCTGTCGTTCGCCCTCGTCACTCGTTGAATGCACGTGCACATCGAGTGTTTCATCATCATCAGCCTCATCATGGTCGTGTCATTCGTTGACCACTTTGGCGAACTACTGTGCCACGCCTATTAGCGACAACGATAATGTCGACGACAGCACCCAAGTGTCGTCACGTGCAACAAAAGCGCTAACGATAGCGTGCGGTGGGACATCAGCAAGTGGGCAATCGAGCCAACCGTCAGCTCAAGATATGATACTGCCAACAAAAGAGTTCAAGAGTGAAGAGTCAACGACTACGACATTCAGCGTGACACAAATCGCCAGTGTTGCCAGTGTGCTCGACACACCTGTCGACGTTCAGCATGCACTTGGGTCGAATATGAGCACAAAATCATCGACAGCGACAGCATTGACCGAGCAGAGGGCTGTGCAAGTTGAAAAGAGCGTCACTATTGCCGATGTTAGTGTTGTGCCTGATGTCGTGGTGAGGCGGCCGGCGTGCGACGAACGCCGCAAACGAGCTTACGAAGCGATGAATCGCTCAATGTCGGCATTAAGCGCTAATTCGTTGGCTCTAGCACGACGTTTGGCCGCCAAATCTAGCGACAATTTGACGACAATTATCGCAAAGCGTCAGCACAATTTGACGTCCACACTGGCCACCACTAGTACTACAATCATCACACACTCTGATGCATTGAGCACGATTCACGCTGATGCTACAGCCATTGATATTGATGTTGATGCTGAAAATGTATCAACGGCCACTTCAAAGTCGAGCGAGAGTCGTGTAAAGCGCCGCACGAGAACGAAAACACATACAAACATCGATCGTTTATTGTCGAATGTTGTGATGCAACAATTGCCTGAAGCAACATCAACCTGGCACGTGACACACGACGAGCTTGTGGCAAGGCAGCGGCAGTGGCAGCGGCAGCAGCAGGTAGCCAACAAGTTCTCAAATACTCATATGCACGGCTATTATGTGCAAGAGTTTCTACGACGACGTCGATGTTTGAATCAACATCGTCGTAGCGAACACTTTTTAGCAACAACAACAACATCAGTAGCATCAGCAGCAACATCAGCACCGGCATCAGCAGATTTGAGTTCAAGTTTACAGATTAACAGAGAAATAGTGACAGTGATATGTAACAATGACAACCATGACAACAACAACCATAACCATGACATTGACGACGACGACAATGATGATTTTGTTTATGTGTTGGCGGCATTGGCGCGTCGCTGTGCACACTGTAATTGCCGCTATCAATTGCACATTCAGTATGTGCACGAGAAAGACGAGCAATCCACACTTCCGGCCACTAAACATCACTCAGCGGCGATGACGACGCCAACATCAGCAACATCAACAGCAGCAGCAAGGGCAACAACGGCAGCAATGGCAGCAGCAGAAGATGAAGTTAAAGTTGAAGAGACAGCTACAGTAGCTAAGAGTGAGGCCAAGAGTGGGGCCAACAACCATCGGAACAGATTGAAGAGCAGCAACAAAAATAAAAATAATAATAAAAAGAGCTCATTGCGTCGTCATGCGTCGATGGCAAGCGTGACAACCCACGCACGTGACACTCACTGCAGCGACGATCTACGACGAACAGCAAATCGTTGTAGTCGTCGTGGTCGTCGTTCATCTGACGACGACGACGACGATGACAATGTCAGCGATGATGACTCAATGGCCTTGGCGTCGCTGGAATCACTCGAATCATGGCTTGTAGAATCATCGTCGTCGTCGTCGTCACCATCATCACCGCCAGTACTATCAACATCAGCATCAACATTGTCGTCGTCAGCATCGTCATGTTCATCGTCGTCGGAAACATCATTGTTGTTGTCGTTGTCATCGTCAGTTTCAACCTTATCGTTGTCTCATCACCGACAAGAGAAGAAGCAGAAGCAGCAGCAGCAACAACAACAACAACAACAACAGCAAGAGCAAGAGCAAAGTCCAACAAAAAAACTAATCACTCACACATTGCCGTTGTCGGAACAAGTGAGCCCGTTCGAGCGTTCCAGTTGGTCGCATGTGGACGCTGTCGGCACTTGTCGTCGTGCTCGTCGCTGTAGTTCACAACGACACCAGCAGCAACGCGATGAACATGGACACAGAGATGCATCATATAGACGGCACCACCAATCCGCGTCAAAAGTCCAAGCCAAAGATGAAGTTGATGTTGAAGTTGAAGCTAAATCCATGTCTAAGCAAACGAAAGAGATGACAACGAATACAACTACAACGGCTCGTTCGATTGAACAATTGCAAGGGCAAAATAAAAAGACCATCGAGAAAACAGATAGCTGGGCGTTGTTGTCGACTTCCGGTTGCTCAACAACAACGACAGCTACAGCTACTGCAACTGCAACTGCAACTGCAGC
This sequence comes from Fragariocoptes setiger, assembly GCA_019968535.1. Classification (NCBI taxonomy): domain Eukaryota; kingdom Metazoa; phylum Arthropoda; class Arachnida; order Trombidiformes; family Phytoptidae; genus Fragariocoptes; species Fragariocoptes setiger. The sequence continues at coordinate 29,752 of JAIFTH010000379.1, forward strand.
AGCCCATCGAACGGTGCCAGGCGGAGTCGAGAATTTAGTGCTGGACACAGCAAGTGTGGTTGGCACTGAAGACATTGTGCGATCGCGCCGACGTCGCTTGGCCGTCTCGGGTGTCTCGTCGTCGCCGCCGCGTTCGGGCGCCAGTTCGGCCAGTGCCGGCTCGGGTGCAGCGGCTGCCGACAGCCAAGGGCTCAACGCCAACTTCCGGTCAGCAGTGACGCGCGGTGCGGCGCCAGCGTCGTCGACGTGGTCGGTGGCGTCGGGCACCAAAGTTGGCCGACGCATTTATCATCAAACGAGTGGGTTGGATTTTGCTGGCTTGAAGAATGTCACAATAACAGCAGCGGCAACAACAAAAAAAGAGGCACGACAATTGTTTTCGGCCGCACCCACCGCTTCTGCTTCTGCCAGTGACGAGCGTAATCTAAAATTGTCGACGCGAACGCGAGCTACTTTTGAGTCTAACAACAGCAGCAACAACAAAAAGAGCAAAACAGCTCTAGCGCATGCGCCCTACAGTGTCAACATTAGCAGTTCAACTTCAGCCATGGATGGCTCAAGTTCGACAACAACGCATGGCCTGACCGTGGCTGAGTTGCATGGCGCCGCCGACGGCGACACGACCTCCGAATGGGCCCCTGACAGGTGAGTGGTGACAGCAGGATAATCATTGTTTACAAGCTGCTCAAGTGTTCATTTCATTGCAGTTCGATTCGATTCGGTTCGGTTCGGTTCGGTTCGGTTCGGTTCGGTTCGGTTCGGTTCGGTTCGGTTCTGTTCGGTTTTCAACGAAAGTTCACATATGGAAAAATTCTTTACTTTGCCTTAGAAGAGTGAAACTCACACAATGGAAGCTGGAAACTTTGTCAAGATAAAAGCTAAAAGGAGTTTAAGAGTGTCACTGACAACAAAGAACGTATGCTGTCAGTGTGGCGTCAGCCAGCTTGTCGCCATTTGTTGGCGCGACAAACAATTACACGAGTAATTGATTAGCTTGGGTTGAGTAGTAGATTGCAAGTCACAGGCCACATGTGTCTGCCTAAGCCGAGTGTAAAAATAAAAATGAGCTGCTCAACTTAGCAGCCAGTGTTGGCTTTGGCTCTGGCTTTGCTGCTCTTGGCTTTGTGATTACAAACTCTGTAGTCTAGAGTTTGAACGCACACGAGTTTGGAGTGAGAAACCTGTGAGAGAAGCGACAAAAAGCTCGTGTACCATACGAGAGCAGAGTTTTATCATTATTATTATTATAATTCAGTTTGTGTCGTTGTTTGGAATGCTCTCTCATCGAAATGAAATGCTCTTTCTCTCTCCACCGCCTCGTCCCGCCTCGCCTTGCATTGCTTCAAGTGTTTGGCTGTATTACTCGCGCGTGCAATACAAACTTACACCAAACAACACGACCAACAACATTAGCGGTGCTCCAGTCGCTGCTGACTCACCTGTCAGCAACGACTACCGCTACAGCTAACGCTACGCGTTTGTGTGTGTGTGTGTGTGTGTGTGTGTGTGTG
>JAIFTH010000380.1:0-31225 GCA_019968535.1 Fragariocoptes setiger
CACACACACACACACACACACACACACACACACACACACACACACACACACACTACATACTAACAATGCCTACATGAAATGCTACTGCTAGCAAATCTACAAGCAGGAAAAAAGCCAGTCGGTTGCTAATGAGCCAAAGAAAAAGACCACCTGAGTATTGCAGCAATTATAATCTCACTGAGAAATTGAGCTTCAATAAGGTATAGTGACACTCGGTCGGGCCAAAATGTTGTTGCTGTCCATATTTTATAGCATTTGGACGCAATCACACACGTACTGATAGACTAGGAGCGACTAAAAAGTCTGTAACAAAGTTGAAACGAGTAACAGGCCAACTAAACTGACAGCTCGTCACTATCTGACTTCCGATCTGATCGTTGCGCCTCGCACCGACTGCCCAACATCGACGACATACGTGTACGTGCTATTGCGTGTGCATTTGAGCACACGCGTTGATAGAGTATGCAAATTGGCGTCACGTGTTGGATGGCCTGGGCTTGGCTTGATTCGTCGTGTGGTTAATACACGAACGAAGCAGAGATTTGACGAAAATGTGTCTTGTTTTCGTCGTCGTTGAATTGCCTTAGATTACAAGACTATAACAGCTAGAAGCGAAGTGAAGTGAAGTGAGCTGGTGACTCATTGGCGCCACCAATCGATTTCGAACTGCTGACTCACTGTCTCACTGGCAGTGGCTTCCGTTACGTGATCGGTGCAAATGTTCTGTGTGTGTGTGTGCTAGTCGTCGTTGGTGAGTGCAATCTTACACGCAAGTATAGTTTTAGGAAAGTAGAAGAAGAAGAAAAAAAACGAACGCCAAAATGACAGTGGACCATAAATCGTCACATTATGATAAGTACCATGATCGAGATTATTGAGAGCAACAACAACAACAACAACACTATCAATAACGAGTATAAAGAAATAAATAGAACAGAAGAAGGAGAACAACAGAGAAACTACTTCGGGGCCATCTTGAGACCGTCTGTCTGTATGTATGTACGTATGCTGTCTTTCTGACTGACTGCTTGCTTGCTTGCGAATATTGTGCGCACTTTATATAACTGGCAATTGACGCCCGCAGGCAAATGTCAAACGATTAGAATTCAAACCACGTGCCTATAGTTATATGTACTATCTGACAAGCTGGCATATACAAACTAAAAAAGTATAAAAGAACAAAAAAAAGAGCTTGCACTGAGATAGACAGCACGAGAGTGTGTGAGACACTTACATTGTTTTGATGCTCGACAAACCGTCAAAGGTGCCGTTGGCCAAAGATTCGATGTTGTTGTCGTATAGCGACAACAAATTCAAATTGCTCAATGGGGCCAACAATTGTCGATGAATGCATGTGAGTTGATTTGCATTAAGCAGCAGCAATTGTAATTGTGGTGCGTGCACGAACAGTGCGCGTGGCAATTGCTTGAGTCGATTGGAATACAGGATCAGTGCATTGAGTGACTTTAGTCCGCCGGCCAGTGCGTCCGCATCGATGCGCTGTATGGCGTTGTTGGACAAATCAATGCGTTGCAGCTTCTTGAGGCCCACGAACGCAAACGCGCCCACTTCGGTGATGTTGTTACGCTCGAGCCGGATGCGTTTAGTGTCACGCGGAAATTTCAACGGAATTGTGGCCAAATTGCGCGCCGAACAATCGACAATTTGTGTGTCTTTGTTGCAATCGCATTCGGGCGGACACCACACGTCGGCGACATTGCCATTGAGATCAGCACTCAATTCATTGGATGAATGTTGATTAGTATTAGGATTATTTGTTGCTGCTGCTGCTGAGATTGAATCATGTTGTTGATTAAATGAGTAATGTTGTTGATGTTGATGCTGCTGCTGCGAGGAGCCCGAAACTAACGCCAACACTAGCAACGAGCCCAACAGGGCCGCCACAATCAAAGCACTCGACATTAGAGCGTCACTTGCTTTGCAACAATCGACTTCAAATCTGTTGTTGTTGTTGTTGTTGTGTAAAATATAATGATCTTTTTTTTCTGTGCAACTGTCAACGATCAATTGTTGTGTGTCTTGTTGTTGTTCGTGCTCGTCGTCTATGTAGTCGTCTAAATATTGAGTGTAGTGATCGCTGTCAGTATTGATGTTTGTGGCCAGCAAAATGTTGCGAACGTACGCTTCACCTGGCGCGAACGATGCTGTTGATTGATGCTTCTGGTACGACAGCTTGTTGCCGCTGCTGCTGATATAATGTCGCAACACCTGTCGAGGCAACTTGAGAGCACTTGCTATTGTGGCCGTCAAACAATCAGTGCTGTTGTGATCGATGATGTTATCTTCTTCGTTGTCTGCAATCAACTGCGAACGCTCATTACTGCGTTCAATGTGCTCGTTGATGGACGCGGCGTTGAAAATTGACGCGTTTATCGTGTCTTGTTGCTGTTGCTGCTGCTGCTGCAGTTGATCAAATTTTCTTTCGCTGTCACCTGAGCCGTTTATAACAATATATGATGTTGTTGTTGCTTCTGGTTTAACTGTGCCTGTGGCCGTAGCTGTCACTGGGCTTGTAGAGTTGGTTATTGTTGTTGCTGCTGCTGCGTGAGCTTGAGCTTTAACTTGAACTTGTGTTGGCTCGTGTGGCCGGGCGCCGAATTGAGCTCGCGCTTCACTCATTGGCTCGTACCCGCATTGTCTGCTTCATTTGCCTGCCTGTCTGTTCGTTCGTCCGTACGTTTACTTTACCTGTCGACATATAGCTTTAGCTTCAACTACTCTTGTGACTATAATTTTTCAGCTCATGCGAACATTTTCACTTTTAACTTTTCTCTTTCGGTCAATGTTTGTTTGCTTCCATACATATATATTGTTGTCGAGTCGAGTCGTTGTTTGCTTGGTTGATTGTAAAACTTATACTTTTTACTTGCAAACTTTACTTATTTACCTTGCTTGCTTTGTGTGCGTATGTGAGTGCGTGTGTGCCCGCGAATGCAACACAAATTGTCAACTCTTTCTTTGTTGCTTCTGTGAGCAATTCTTTCCTGTGTCGAATGTTTTCTCGAGATGTTTCTCTTTCAGGATTAACTCGTGTCGCCGTTGTTGCCACTGACTAGCGAATCTTGTCGTAGAAAATTTGTCCGTTCGTCCACCCGTCTGTCTGCTGGCTACAACTTCCAATTCGCCAATGACTTCTTATTGAAGCTCCTGCTGCAAACTGGCAATGACCGTCGATGACGTCATTGCGTTGAACACGTACGCACTCATGCACGCACGCACTCACGCACTCTCACACTGCACGAGCCGACACGAACATACCACGCCTGTAAATGCACATCTTCAAACACGAGTGGCGCCATCTATTGTCGATCTATTGATGAAAATATATATGTTCGGCAAAGGGCGATTTTTACGCAAAAGAGATCATCGACAAACAAAGAAAAAGGAACAATATCTCTCCTCCAATCATGAGTTTATTATACACGTGAGTATATATGTAATTGTTCTACGAAGCTAATTTAAATAATAAAATGAATCTAGAAAATCAAACCCAAACGTCGTGCTAATTTGATGAACCACGTATCGTCATTTAAGCGTGACATTGATGCTGTGGTTGTTGTATAGTTGCCACTGTTGTTGCCGCTGCCGCTGGTGCTCATTGTGTCAAGCGACAGCGGTAAGTGCGCCGGTAGTGCTATGTGATTGCGACGATTTGAAGATGCAAAATAATCGTTAAGGGACGTGGGAGCTGCACTCATGAGCCAGCTAGTCGTCAACGTTGGCAATATGGGATTGTGGTGCGATGCAATGTTGCTCGAGATTGCCGATGCAGCGGGCCAATAGATGGCGTTGGTGCCCGCCAGTTGGTGTTGAGCTGCTGCACCACCTGCTGATGGTTTGTGGCCGGCGAGCACACTTTGCAAGCCAGTGAGCAACACTTTATGCGGCCGAATGTGATTACTCGCACCAGAGTAGGACGCTTTGCGACGTACGGCCGCCAGTGAATGTGCACCAGCCGATTTGCGACGCTGATTTCGGCCGTTGTTGTGCACTCGCTGGTGTCCATTGTGTGCACCATAGCCAGCATAGCCAGCGTAGCCAGGTCGTGTCAGTGCTGTCAAGCTTGACAAACCTGGCGACATAGCGTGCAGCATGGCATGTTGCTGATGTTGCTGGTTGCCGAGCAGTGGTGCGCCCACAGTCAGCACGTGCAACGGAACACGTGCCGACGTCGAATAGGGTCGCATGAGGCGTTGCGCGTTGGCGCCCAGCAGTGCGCGCAGTATGAGTGCCCCGAGTGTGTTGCCGCCGTCGCTGGCCGGCTCAGCCATGCCGGCTTGACTCGTCGCGTACGTGGACGCGACGGCCGAAGTGGGCGCCGTCAACACGGGCACATCGATGTGTCGAATCTTGATTCCACTCGGTGCGTCCAAAGCGGCGGACGCTAAACGTTGCCGGTGCAACGCGTTGCGCCGTGCTCGCTCCAGTGCCGACACTCCGAGCATGGCATCCAATTGTGAACTGTCTATTGTGAAATCATCATTGACAATGCCACTGCCGCCGCCGCCGCCGCCGCCGCCGCCGCTGTTGCTGTCGTCGTCGATGATCAGTCCGTCCGTGCTTGTCGATGGCAATGGCTCGCGAGCCGACTCGAGGCCCGCGTAATTGGGCGCCAATACTGACTGCAATGCTGTGCCGACATCGCCGCTCATTGCTCGCAGTGAAGCCGACGTCTGACTATTGTCACCATTGGCCAGTGAATGATACTGAGATGCTGTGCTGAATGCTTGGGGCAAATAATCGCCAATGATAGTTGGTTGATACGACGGCAAGCGTGTCAATTGCGTTGATTTGGTTGGTGCAGGCAATGCAATTGGCAGTGCATTCTGTAGACCCTGAATCTGAACCGAATTGGTCATGGCAGCGGCCACAATTTTGCCGCTCGGCAAGCGAATCAAATAACCGGGCACCGTGGCGGCCAACGGAATGGGCTCAAGTTCGGGCATTCGAGCCAGCGCCCATTTGTATTCGTTGGCCACTTGTTGGTGCGTCGGCGATGCTTGTTGGCTTGCGCTTGAACTCAACGTTGTGAATGGAATCTTTGCATTCGAACTCAAGCTAGCATCGAACGAACTCAAGCTGTCGGCAAACGGCAGTGTTGAATGCAAATGAGCCGAGGCAGTGTCTTGCTCAAGATCGTTCAAATTCCAGCCGCCACTCAATTCATCCGGCAAATTATCGGTGAGCTCTTCCAGTTCGCTTTCATCAAATCCATTTCCGCTACTGGTGAAGTGGCTGTTATAGGCGTAATCGCCGGGTTCGAGTGCATGACTCGTTGATTGTGGTCGTGTCGATTTAGCAATCAACACATGACGTGGCATTGACACAAATGAGCCTGAGCCTGGGCCCGAGACGCTGCTGGCATCGATATTTTGATGAGGATGCTCGCGACGTTTTATCAAATGAATCGATGTTTTGTTGGCCGACGATTGTTTTGACAATTTGTCCGATTGTTGTTGTTGCTTGTGTTTCGAATTATTCTGTGAAATTTCAGTTGCTGAATTGCCATTAACATTGTTACTATTCAGTCCTAATTGTATCACTGATGTCGTTGTCGTGGTGCCATTGCTTGACACACTCGTACTAGCTGGTCCAATAATCAAAGTGGGTGCTGAGTTGGCTGACGACGACGATAATGATGATGATGATGAGCCGCCTAATCGAAGCTCGATCGACTCGGGCTTCGTCGCTTGCTTTGTTGACAACTTGCCAATGGACGCTGATCTTGCCACGGCATTCGTAGCGCTTGATTTCAGCGGCGCCACGTCGAAATAGCTTGAGTATGGCGACTGTAACCCTGGCTTCGACAATGTTGAAGTAAATGTTTCGCTGCCGCTCGTCACCAATTGCTGCAATTGTTGCTGATGCGGTTGTTCTTGCGGTTGACCCGAGATCAGTTCGTAATTTTGTAAATTTTGCTGACTTTGCAAAACATTCCGTATCGCCAACAATCTCAATAGAGCATTAGCCAACGAATGTGAGTTTGTTGTATTTACCGGATTGATCGATTCATTCGGATTGATTTCATTTACATTAGAATAATTGTTGTGTTGATTTGTCTGTGACTGGGTTGTTGTTGTTGTTGAGCTGGGCGCCGCATTGTCACCTGTCCGTTTATCGGGCAGCCTTGCATCAGCATTATTTCTGTTGTAACTGTTGCTGCTATTGTATAACAATGAACGGGGTGTTGTCGTTGTTTCCGCTTGAATCGACGTTTCGGGCTCACCGACACTCGGTTGCACAGTGTACGGTTGAGTTGTCACCTCAGGCATATCAATAGCTGCTGCATTAGCATTGTTGTCGAAATCAATTCCCCAAGGTGTAGTGACTCGTGTTTGGCCATGATTCTGATTATTACTAATAGTTGTTGCTGTCCATTTGGATTGCTGTTCTTTCTCAGATTGAGAGTTTAATAAATAACACTCTGATAGTGTCGATAGATAACACATAAAAACAATAATTGTACAAAGTGATTTACGGAATAAACTTTGATACAATTTCAAACATGAACATGATTTATTCATCGTTGTGTGTGTATGTGTTTGTGAGGTAACTATGAACGTTAAAATTCAATATAATGGTCTTCGGTTGATCTTTAATAATTAGTTCGACTTAACTTGATATACCTCAAATATTTTGTACCACGCATTTGGATATCACTATAATCCCATTGACGAACATTGTGTATCTTACATCAACTAGGATCACAGCTAATTTTATCTACTGTACTTCAAAAATGCAAGCCAAACTTCGAAATCTTACATGAAGCCGATGACAGAGACTTCAAAACTGTGTTCAGTTATTGTTATGAGGCATTTTGTGTCGCAACAAATGTAACAACAGCAACAACAGCAATGATGATGATGACTAACCTTGACAAACGTACAAACAACCGTTACAATGGTTGTGTATCTTCAATAAACCAATATATAATGTAATGATTCGTGCCATTTTACTGACCACCGAACGAGTATCGGTAAATACACTATTTCATTCGACAATACTTCTAGATAATTTAATATCGAACAATTCTTTGAACAGACTCAAACAGCCGTGACACAAAGGCTGCAAATGTACCATATTTTGTCGGACATAGGCGATGAAACCGGTCAACAGTTGTCTTTGTTATCGTCAGTGTCAAGGCTATGTCTGAATTCTATGAATGGTTCTTTTCAATCACAGTTGTTCCATTCAGCATATCCATGCTCGATATCGACTCTGAACGCTTCTATTGCTCGATCTTGACCGCCAGGATGATCTAACAATGATCGAAAAATTATCGATCATTGTTAGATCATTCAATCAATCATTCAATCTTCGAGGATTAGAGAACTGTAGAGTATGTTCTTTCCATTGCATTATATTGTATTTGTGGTCAGTATGTGTGTGTGTGTGTGTGTGTTTATTGTACAGATTCCTTTTTTTTTATGATTTATTAGTAGTAGTGGTAGACATTACACAAGACTCCAGGCTCGGCCGCTCTCACAAACATATGTTCTTTGTCAACGACTCAATAAAACTTGCCACTAGTTATCATTTTTCAAGGCAATAGGGAATTCAATGGATGGTCTTTTCAATCGATATCGTTTCATTCATTCGTTCGTTTCATGCACTCGTTCGTTAGTGAACGAGATCATTCCGGCTACATTCGATATTGATAGCCGTAATGACTCGAGCTAGAGCCATTCAATGCATCCTCATACGACGACGATATAAAATATTCTTTGTTGACACAATTGCGCAACGAGTCAGGTAAGGGGAGAGTAAGGGCGCGTCTAATCTCATTGGCAGCCATTTCGCGCAACTCTTGACAACTGGCTTCGCTGTACCAGGCAGCATGCGGTGTCACAATTAGATTAGGTGCATCCTTTAGCGGACTGTCGGGACTTGACGGATCCGTTGTGGTTACGTCCAGAGCGGCCGCTCGTATTCTGGATTCTCGTAACGCGGCGGCCAATGCCACTTCGTCGACCAGTCCGCCCCTAGCCGTATTGATTAGGAAAGCGCCGGGGCGCATTTGTTTAATTGTGCTGGCGCAAATCATCTGTTGATTGTGCTCGTTGAGGGAACAATGTAAGGATATGCAATCGCTTTGGAACAGCAAATCGGCCAATGTGTACAGGCGCGTTATGCCGATGCCTTTTTCGACGCCATCGGGAAGATATGGGTCATAGAAGACCACGTTGAATCCAAACGCTTTGGCACGTAACGCCACCGCTGTACCAACACGACCCAGTCCAATGATACCGAATGTGTCGCCACGTATACGCGCGCACCCGTTGGCAGCCTCACGCACTTGTTCTGGACTCTGTAATCGCTTGCCTTCTTTCATGACCATGTTGGCTAGCCAATATGAGCGACGATACAAATTGAGAATGAGACATAATGCTGAATCGGCCACTTCTTCTACTCCATAACCTGGTACATTGCACACGACTATACCTAAATCGCCGGCCGCCTTAATATCGATATTATCAATTCCCGATCCTATGCGCACAATCACCTTGAGCGCTTTGAATTTTTCGAGATCCTCTTTGGTCAGTGTGATGGTGTGCCACATTAATGCACCGACGGCTTCGTTGAGAACTTTTTCGTGTATTTCTGAGGTACTGGCGGCGTCACAGAATGCAACAGTTGCGATGTCTTTAAGTATTGGCATCTCAACGGTACAATCGCGCCCGTCGAGCAAGGCCACCAATGGCCTGTGCATGGCGCCTTTCGCCATTGTGTGTGTGTCCAAAGTTGAAAAGTCTATCTAATAATGACAAATTTTTGGGGTTTTTTGAAAAGCCTAATAATAATATTGTAATAATTAATGAACTGTGTGAAAATCATTAGAAAGTAAGAGCACAGCGGTAATAAGGCAGCCCGAAATTCCTAGCTCAAGGGACACACGCACAGACACACTCACACGCACACAAGCTCTCTATATGATTTTACTCAACCGTTCGGTTACGAAAATTTTCCGATGCAACGCATACACACACGCACAGACACACAGACACACAGATGATTGAAGCTTGAAATTGAGAAAATGCGCATGTGTGCGCGCGCGATTTAAATCAAATTCGTTGAGTGTGAAGAATTGACGCTCCCACGCCAGACAGTCGCTGGCACTCAACGGTTTGCCTGGGCCAATCTCAGCGTGTGTGGCCCACATCTGGTTTCGATTTGTTGATGTTAAAAGCTCATATTATTCTATTTGTTAACAAGTCGATTGCTCATCGAATGAGGCTACTACATAAAACGACAGATGCCGCAATTGTTCTTATCGACCTTGGAGAGGCCATCCGAGCCATCAACAACCCAAGGCACACACCAGACACGCTGACGATCACCGACATCACCACTGGCGACAACAACCTGCCAACCACTCATTCCCATCGGAGCTTTTTGACCAACCACACCAATTATTATTCCACAAAATTGCACAACGAAGTATTCCAACATTTGATACAATTCTGTCTCATCCATCAATAAACTGCACTCACGGCGGTTGCGTTATCCAAAACACTCGATCATCTGTTCATCGTCCCATTCTCTGTTATTTTGACGCTCTCTTGCCCTTCACTCTCAACATGAGCACTTGGTCCGAATTGAATCAATCAAGATATTGACGAAATCGTGTTTCCATCGTCAGTCCATTCGGCCATTTGTCTAAATGGAGCCTCAAAGAATGTGTCAGTTCTTTGAGATAACGGATCACATCACAGCAACCGATTGGGGATGATTCATCGCAGATTTAGAGGAAATTCTGACGCATATTCGCAAGAATCATCGCAGCTCAGGCCTGAACAGATGGCTCGAATAAAGTGAACCTATCAAGTTTGAAGACTTCAACTTTGTTCTATCGTACAAATTGCTCGACAAAAAGCTAGAATCTGAAGAAGATTTCGACGATTGCACCACGACGGTAGTGAGATTCGATTGCCGTTCCCAGTGCGAGGTTTAGCCGACACCAACAACGATTTTGTATCCGAAGTACATTGTTGTATCGTTGGTACAACATCAAGAGATTCATAATCTTAATCCCCAAAGATGATTATACTATCACGGAAGACAAAATCAAACTTATTATCAGTTCGGCCAGTATCGCGTCGTCAACGGCAGAAAGCCAGATACCCATATTCGTCCAAATCCATCACCCAAGAGTGAATTTTTATCAAGGCAGGAGCCCAGAGTTGAAAATTCACGAAACTATTCAGGACTACGCTATTTGTTTGAAGACTTTTCAACTGCAACTAGTGTCGAAAGCCTTATAAGTAATGCCCAGATGTTGTCAGCCTCGACACCCACCGAGCCAAAGTTTGACGTTGATATCGTTGAGGCGGTCAATTTTTCGATGAAATGCAAAACCAGAGGTAGAGCTTTGCACTATCTACATGTTGGTTAATTGTGGCCACCTTTGTCAGGCAAGATTATATCCGACACCCCGGTTCATAACAGGGAGCCCGGATCAATAGTAGAGTCAATCTACGAAGACTGGAGCAATGAAATAGCGTTAGTGTATCAGAGTAAAAATTTCAGAGTAAGACATAGTGAGCTTTATCTTCTGTGATAACAATCGTGAGTTTCCGTTGCCTTCAAAATTCCATAATGAATCTAATTGGTTTAAGTCTTGCAAATCTGCACCAACGGGATCGTCGATGCACCGAATAGCCATAGCTCCGGCCTTAACAAGTGTCTATTCGGACCTATCGACATTGTCACCAGTATGGAAATCAATATTGTGCGAGTTGAGACGTCTGTACGAGCATTCACAAATGTTATCTGAATTTGATGATACGTGCCAAATAGAATGAATCAATGAAGCGTGATTACGGTTCGTGCTTGCTGCATCGAAAATCGCAGATGCTCAATTGTTGGATATGTCAGAAAATTCGCACCAAAGATGAGCATGTCGAGAAACAATCTGCGCGTCTTAAATTCAACATAAAATAAATACTAAAGGTAGACATACCTAATAACGACACAACCGATGAAGATGAGGAATTTTATGATTGTGAATCGGATGATGGAAATAATGATAGTGAGCAAAGTCCAGTGAAACCCAATTGGCGTCTTGAGCCTCTAGAGCATCTTTGCTTGTTGGATAAGAAGGATAAATTATACGTTCCGGTGACACAAGACACAGCCCCGTTGACCAAAGATGCTTTGCAAGACTTTAGAGCAGCTATGACGCGGCTAGCACCAGAGTCTCAAGACACAATCTCTCTCAAAATGTACCAAAGTAGGGGGCTTATATCCGATATGAGCGCTTCAAAACGGCCAATCCTGGCGTAAATTTGAAGATTTTGTGCGCTGGTTCTCGCCCAAGAATTGGATTTTGGATCGTGATAGAAATGGCGAACCTACTGGTTCAAAATCTTCATCCAAATCAGGTCGCCTGAAGCATAGAATGCTGTTACCGGTAAGTCTTTGGTATGAACTATGGGATGCCGCCGAGCCAATACCTGTTGCCAAGCAAAAGTTGTTATTTGACCATCGCACGGAGGCCGAAAAAATTCTAGAGTATCTGTCGTCAATGTTCGTGAAAGAATTGCTCGACAATATCAAACCTGTGCTTTTGATCACTTCGTGTAGTCAATTGAACGCAAAACTTGAGATTCTGTTGAATTGCAATCTTAAAGAAACCACATTGCCTGAGACCACTGAGGCCTCGCCAAAAGATGAGCCTGCACTGTTTCCGAAAGATCTGATTGAGTTATTGGACAGCCGAAATTACCGAGCAATGTACTCGATGCTGGCCACTAAAGAAAGACGAGTACATCAAATCGACGAACTTATATCATTGTTCGATAAAATCGTCGATTACATATTTGATGAACTCAAAGGATTCGACGAGCTGGACACCGATCGCAATCAGATGCGAATCAATTGTCGCGTCATGAGCTACCAATTGGCGGTCAATTCAGAGGTCATCATCTCAAAGAATGCTTCAGATGACGTTCGAAATTTTAGGCTGTTTTGTTTAATTTGCGAAACGAACCTCGTTAGAGTGACGATTCAGAGAGCTCAAAAGGGCCTTATTTTCCTAACCTTCTGAACGATGATAACTCACTAGGATGTTTGTTGCAAAATCTCGGTCGTGACAATCGGCCAACAGTCAAAGAATTCATCATTCGATGCGTACAGCATCGGCCATACGAATCAGGAGTGGTGCCTACGTTACCTCAGCGATTATTCTGCACCATCACCGACAGAGAACTCTGTTTATCCGGTGCTTTCAGCGAAATTTGCGGTTGATATTACGATGCATTTGTTATTCAATGAGAATTATCGAGATCGAGAAAGGCAGTTCGCAAAGAAACGTTACAATTTTCTGTCAATTTGATCGCATCAAACACCCTCATTCATCCATTAAAGACAGTTATTAAACTTCCAGTATTCTCACTGTCATCGCAAACAATGCACTTATGATATGCTCTTAGTTACATTTAGTGCAATTTGAATTGAATTGAAATTATTTGGTTCATTTCAAATTAAAATAATCAGAATGCTCACTCAAATACGACAGCACTGTCTCTGAGATTATAAAGAGTATCGCAAGCATTGTATTCACTATTATAGCAAGATTTTGTTTTGTCAATTTTCCATTGCCGAGACCTCTTCAAGTGTAACTGATCGGCAATCCTTGCACACGTTCATAAAAGTCCACTACCTGAAATTTTTGCCACGTTTTTGTGGCCACATCGAGATAAATGTAATTATTAGTATTGAACAATCGAAAGACGAATTTCCCCTTGATCATTCCTTCTGAACTTGCCGGCCTAGCTTCAGCATTCAAGCGAATAGAATTTGTTGACACCAGAGCAAGAGCTGAGTTAAAGAATCCGCAAAACCCAACAATCGATAGAAAGTGATACGGGTTACTGTTGACCTGCAGTGTGAAGCAGCAACAGACCGCCCGACAACCGATACCTACGAATTAAGACCAAATTGCGTCGCTAATGGCATTCCATTTGCAAAAGTTTTTGAGACACGAGATTTAGAGAGCAGAACTGTCGAACATTCGAGTCGACTGCACAGTCGGCCGCGACTGGAGCTGGCAGTTATCCGATAGCAGTCAAACTGCCAGTCGACGCCTTTTCGCCAGGCCAGGCGTAAATTTCACCTTTTGATTCACAGCTCTGACGACTGTTGCGCCCAAAACCCAGCCCTTTTGTGCCTGACCCTAGGCCCGTCAGCCAACAGAACGGTCGGTCAACTATCAGTAGGCATTCCATTCGATGAAGCTGGCCTGTCAATCCTCAGGCTGAGGCAACTGCTCAGTCTGCGCAAACAGGCAGCCCGAATGAGCTGCGCTGCGGCAGGCCAGTTCAACGAGCTGACTGTCGACTGGCAGTCGAAATGCCAGATTAACTGCGAAAACACGACTCCCAACCATTTTCACAGTCGCCAATTCAGCTCTCTATTGATTTATTGTAATGTTTCATAGGTTGGGAGTACAATCATTCAGAGTTGATTGATTACTTCATCAAACGACATCGGTTTGATCAAACGCACTCTCGACATCAGGGTTAGTCAGCAAACCATCTTCTGATTAGCTCTCAAATCTATCGATTAACAGCTTAACTGCTCAAATGATAGGTTTCATTTGATAGACCTGTAAATCTTCCGTTGAGGATCGATGACCTCCAACAAGGGATATTAATCACACGATTGAATTGATAAAGTAGATCATTTGCGACAATATATGAACTTGATAGCGCTTAATTGAAACTTGTAAAGAAAAATCTGTCTCCAGATCTTTTCTTTGAAACATCCAAAAAAAGTCATCGTCCGCTCTCGGAGCGATATTAACATGATTGGACTGTTCGTGTGCGATAATTTTTCATACGTCGATTTTGGAACCACACTTTCACCTGGCGCTCACTTAGGCTCAACAGCAGAGCAATCTGGTAGCGTCGTAAGCGTGTCAAATATTTATCTCGACGAAACTCAGTTTCGAGTTGTTCGATTTGTTCTTTTGAAAATAACGAGCGCTGTTTGCGCGGATTTGCCAATTGTCGTGACTCTCGAGCTACTCTATTGGCGCTAGTGTGGGCTCTCGTCGAAGATCGAACACTCCTTAGTGCTGCAATAACTCTATTCGTTACTGATCGATTGGCGTCTAATCTTTTGTCTCGCTCATGTGGTGTGGCAAATTCCCTTGTGGTTGTGATTGTGGCTTGGTTATTGTCATGAGCGCAAGCAATTGGTGTGCTGTTGAGATGATGATGATGCTGCTGCTGATAGTACACTTCTGATGACGAACTTTGTAGTGTTGAGTAATCATTGCTATTATTATTGGCCGTTATATCAGCGTTGTGACAATGAGATGATCCCAAGTAAGAGCCGAAATTAAGATCCATCGATTGTTCGTGATTACCGCTGGCATCTTGATAGTTATTGCTGCTGTTGTTGTTGCTGTGATGAACTGGACAGTTAGAGTATTGCCACAACTTGTTGTCCACTTGCGCTTGATGTGACCAATCTTGGATCGATAGCATGGTATCGCTGTTGTTACCATTAATTGTAGTGTAGGCTAGGTATTGGTGGAATCTATGATCAGCTGATTCAGTTGTATTGTGTTGAGCATCAATTGTGGCGGAAGTTGACGAAACTTGTTCCGATGTCCATCTTTCATCTGTTGCTGTGTCATTTTCTTGCTTGATAACACGTGTTTGATCTTGATGTGGTGTGTAGTGATAGTTTTGATTATAGTGTTGCTGATCGTCAGCGAATACTGTCGACCAAACAGTTTCGTCGGAAAAACCGGACGTTTGATCAGTGGACATGTCAATTGTTGCTCACTTGTTGCTGCTGCTGCTGGCGACTATCATGAACGTGCTCTGCCAGACAGCTCTTTGGTCATGATAGTGTAACTTGTCGAAAGTGTAAAAGAATTTCTTGAATAAATAAATTAGAACCTTGTCTACCAATAGCTGTTGATACAAATATGGCGGCTGCGTCTCATGAATCAGTGAATTCAATTGTTGTGTGACACACAGGAATTGAATGGCATACATGCTTGTGCTTCATGAGTGCAGTCGTACCGGTAATGGTTGGAGTCTGGCTAGATTGGCTCATGCACACGTTGTTTGATATTAAAGTAAGTAAAAGTTTGTTTGCAACTTCAAGTGAATCTTTTTTGAGCTCACGCTGAAGCTGAAACATTCTAGAGTGAAAGTGCAACTAGACTGGAACAGCAGTTAGACGCTGATTGACGAAACACTTGTGTCGTTTTGAATAGCTACAAACTACGGCGAGAAACAAAATACCAAAATCATAAACATAATGGAGCGAACAGACGATTGAAGTGCACACGACTAACCGAAATTTGCTAACTCTTGTACCGTTTTGTAGCCACCATAGTACAACTCCCGATCAATAATATCAACACTTCAGAGATTTGTACTGTGAAGTAGCGTGGCTCTTTTAGGTAAGTTACATAACTGCTTAACTGAACGCGTAGCTAATTGAATTGTAAGCAGTATCAACTCATGGTTATGAATCATGAAATCATTTATCATTGGAACAAGTTGAATTTTTGATAAACTCTTCATTCTTACTGTCGTTATTGTGATAAAAAATAGTTGATTGAATATATATAAATGCATCTAGGTGCTCGATTATTGAGATAGAAACGACTATCTTCATCTAAGTTGTTCCAAAAAGTTCTATCCAAAAGAACGTGATCATAGTTATTGTTTTCATTATACTTCCGTGGAATGGAGCATCAATTTGTTGAGTGAACATTGTGTCTGGTATTCGTTGCACAAGTTGTCGTAGTTGCACACTCGTGCGGGCAATTTTTGAGCTTTATCTGAAGTGCTCATTTTAACTGCCTCATCGACCAATTTCTCAATGGCTAACTTGAGAGCGGCCTTAATTTCTTCGAGAGGAACATCTCTGAGTGATGGAACGTGAATGAACACCGTCCTACCGCTGATGGCCAATGAAGTCAGATAGATGTATTCACAAAGATAAAGGCCAGCTTCGGTACTCAGATAGGCGCTCAATTTGGTCTCTGGCGACTCATTGATTGCATTCAGCGCTGCAATTGGGTCAATTTGAGTGCGACAACATTCACGGAACTTTCTCTCTTTTAACTTGGCTACTGCAGCACGAATGTTGATGACAGTGTTTTTCGGGAATTGTTTCGATGTCGATAAAGTATTGCTCGAATAACTTGATCCTTCGTCGGAACCTTTTTCTGGTTCGTTATTATCGATAGTATTAGTATCGATTGACTGTTGTTCGCTCAGCACGCCGTCATCATGTGTCATGTGAATTAATTCATCCAGCGCTCTGTTAAGTTCTCTTTCGTGTGGTGCAGAGCCAGTCAAATCACAACCGATATAGGGACCTTGCCGAGCACAACATTCAATTCGAATAACGTTCGTGCGAGCAGCCACACCAATGTGGACCATCAAAATTGGTTTATAATCACGCCAAAGTTTCGGTACTATTTCGTCAACGTCTCGATATTTTACAGGAATTTGTTTGACTATGACATTTACCGGACGATCAATGACAATCGGGTCCTTGATGGCCTCCCACGATGGATTAACTTCGATGTCACGAAATGGCCCGAATCCTGTGATGACAACATTAGGCAGTTCGTTTTTTGGATCATCGGTTGTTTCACCCATAGTTTATCAATCATTTATTACGCTAGTTTAAGGAAACAATGCGAATCCAGGCGACTCTTCCCAGGACAGACCAGGCTAGAATGTGTTGTGATTTGTGAGATGAATTGATGTGTCCATTAAAGCGTTGGAGTTCACACTCTTAAAGGGTGTCAGAGACTCAGTTCGCAAAAAAAATAAAAGAAGGACAGATGACTGTGACTTCAAGCAGTGCATTTTCGAGCTCCCGTTGACTTCTATGGCAAGCATATCATTTTCACTGAGACATAGTAGATTTTTTCAAATTACGCGCGTAAACCTTGCCTGTTTCCTCACGCTGACGGCAGTACCACATAAAGACAAAATTCACACTGTTCCATTCAAACACACGCCATCATCTGCTGACGCTTCTTTTATTTTTTTTGCGAACTAAGTCTCTGACACCATTTACGTTCAAGTGCTCGTGCACTTGTTATTGATTGAATTGAATGTCGTCACATCAGCTGTTTTGTGTTCTGTTATTCAAGATCGATGCCGCCACCGCTATCGAATTTATCTTTCTCGATCCGAACTGAATAACAAAGTCTCTACATTATTCTAGTGAATATATGCCATAAAATGGATTCTAAACAACCAATGATCAAATCTGCGTCGAAAAGAAAACGATCCTTGACTACATTTGAATGGATGCACGAGTGGTATCGTGTGTATGAAATGAGACTAGGGATCAACTTACTTGAACCGTGGGAAAAAGTACTTGCAAGTGAGTATTGTATCCTTCCCATATAATATCAGAAAACAAATTCGAGCGCAATTTATTTACAAAATCGTATCCATCTTTATTCTAATAGATGCTTTTTTCTTAGGTCTAGCCATCAGTCCGTTGGCTCTCGGTTCTGTCATCCTATCAAAGTTTAGGTGAACAAATAAATCACAAACATCTTATTATACAACAAGCTAACAACATTGACTCGAAAAGTTGACAGTGCCAACTACACTACACTACAAAAAGAAACTATGAATCCAGGCCACATTGTGACTTCATTGTACTACCCCAGCGTAGAGTTAGACTCGTTCTCATGAGTGTAGATTAATACCAATACATTGGATATGGTACTCTATCATCCTTGATTCCCACTTGTTCGCAAATTTCCATCTCAAATGTCATTGCTCGCGGTTTGAAAGTAATTTTTGCAGCTTCATCGGCGTCAGTGTCTTTGGGCTGATCGCGATATCCTTTAGGGTCTACATAGTCAATAGTTTCAAATGCCTGTCTAGGTATTGGGATGACACGTTGTGTTCTTGAAGATACTCGTACTCGTTTGCCTTGGTCGTCAAATCTCCACTCGATGTCTGTCGGCAGCAAGTCTGTGGGATCGACCAATTTGACTTCATGATTGATGAGTAGCGGTTTTTCTGAGCACTTGATGCTAACCATACCTTCAGTATCTGGATATTCTTCGCGCGTGCGCTCCAAATTGAGTCCTTCGACACACACCCAATTTCGCTGTTTCACTATGTAATTGATGTATCCTTGTTTGCCTTTGTCGGGTCCAGTCATTAACTCAACTCTATCGCCTCTGAACATGGGCCATTCTTTGATTGGTTCCACGTAAATGTGAGGAACTTTTGAGCCGGCACGATTGAGCTCTTGGAATTCACGCTGCCAAGGACGCCAAATATCATAGTAGGCATTCTTTCGATATTTGATGACTTTTCTAACATAATGGGGCAACTTCGGTGCTCTGTATTCGATGAATTTCGTATTTCGATCCACATACCGTTGTGGCATATTGTGATAGGACGGTGGCAACGCTGATGTACATCGTAATAACTGTGTCAGGCGCATTGTGACTGGATTGTGGACTTCTACTAATTCTTGTATTGTGGAATAATTCAATTGATCTAAATGTAAACGTAAATTTTCTTCTCTTGATTAGACACGAATAACACTGAGACATGTGATCAATGAATAAATGACACGCTGAATTTTGCTCTGCTAAACAGCTGATTGTTGTGTCCACTTTATTGAATGGTGGTACACGCTGTATTGATGCGTCGCCGTGCGTAGGGCTTGGCGCAAATAAAAACAGCCAACTTGGCATGGAAATCCACAATGTTCAAACAAAGCGCACATCTATTGCGCACGCTTGCTTGAGTTCGCTTCTCTTTGCTCGAAGGCAGGTTTTGCTTTGTGAAGCTGCGGTAAGAAAAAAACAGCATCACCATCATCATCATCATAATAGAAAACATACATTCTTACATACTCACTCACAACTGACACTGGCACAGGAGACACGCAAACGATGAGCTCACCACAACACCAATTATCATTATAACAATAAAGAAATTTTAATATATTAGACACCAATTTCAACAATTATGGATGTTGATACGACTGAAAACGAAGAATATAATGCGATATTTAGCCGATTCGAGCAATGGTCCCCGAATGACCAGGTCAGCTTTGTTGAGCAATTACTTTATCGTATGACTCATTGTCAACAAAGTCGTGTCAGCGAAATATTAGGACCATTGTTACAACGCGATTTTATAGCATTATTACCTCAGCGCGGTCTTGAACATACAGCCGAGCGAATATTGTCGTATTTAGATGCTCGTTCATTGTCACTGGCATCAGGCGTTAGTCGCGAATGGCGCCGTGTCATTCAGGACGGATTCCTTTGGAGAAAATTGATTGAAAGGAAAGTTCGATCTGACCCCATTTGGGCCGGCTTATCGAAACGACGCGGATGGGACAAATATTTATTTAGAAGTCAAAATCCAGAGAGGCAACTCGATGCCCGTTCTTCCTTCATTATGCTACAACAACTTTATCCATGCATACTCGCCGACATTGCTGACCTCGAAAGAAGATGGAAAGAAGGCGATCACAGTCTGCAAAAGATCAACTGTCGCAGCGAAACTAGTAAAGGTGTATATTGTTTACAATACGATGATGAAAAAATTGTGAGCGGTTTACGTGACAATACTATCAAAATTTGGGATAGACAATCTCTCTGTTGTTCACATGTGTTGAACGGCCACACTGGTTCCGTTCTATGTTTACAATACGACGATAAGGTCATCGTTAGCGGTTCCAGTGATGCAACTGTTCGCGTTTGGGATGTTAACACAATGCAATTACTAAACACCGTCATTCAGCATAGCGAGGCTGTTCTACATCTCCGATTTAATGACGGTATGATGGTTACCTGCTCCAAAGATAGGTCTATCGTTGTGTGGGACATGGCCTCGCCCAACGATATAAAAGTACGCCAGATATTGGTTGGTCATCGTGCCGCTGTAAATGTAGTCGATTTTGATGAAAAGTACATCGTTTCAGCTTCAGGGGACAGAAGTATTAAGGTATGGAATACCTCAAATTGTGAATTCGTCAAGACACTCAATGGACACAGAAGAGGTATAGCCTGCCTTCAATATCGTGATAAATTGGTCGTGAGTGGTAGCTCAGACTTTTCCATAAGGTAAATAGCATCCTTATATGCCATCGTTCCCCGTGAGCTTTGGATAAGTGCTAATCGTCATTTTTCTCCCCTCATGTTGATTCTTTTTCAACCTTTCGCAGACTATGGGATATAGAGAATGGAAACTGTATTAGAGTTTTAGACGGACACGAAGAATTGGTCAGGTGCATTAGATTCGACAGTCGACGTATTGTAAGCGGGGCTTATGATGGAAAAATCAAAGTGTGGGACCTTAAGGCGGCGCTAAATCCAGATAGTCTCGATAGCTCTCTGTGCTTGCAGACATTAGAAAAACATCAAGGACGTGTATTTAGGTTACAATTCGATGAATTTCAAATTGTCAGCAGCTCTCATGATGACACCATTCTCATTTGGGACTTTCTATATGATAAAAAACTAACGTAATTGACCGTGATCTTTAAAAAAATTAATTACAAAGCAAAATAACTAGGTCACACTCACAAAAATCGTCAGCATGAGAATGTTGACAAATTATCGAACAACTGATTGGAACACGTTGACAGTATAAGTTCTATGGCCATGATGTAATTGATGACGATACATCAGATATTAAAACCTTCACTAAAATATCATGCACAATGCTTTCATCGACTTATTACTCAGTCAACAAAGGCATCTCTGATTGCACGGTCCATCGGTTGTACGAGATCTTCCGGGTTGAACAAACTATTTCAGTGATATTGTGAGTGCGTTCAAAACTAGCGCTACTCTCACGTCAATTTTATGATGGATGCACCAATGCTACGGGCCCATAGCACAACTCGGCGCGCTAATTTGTGCAAAGCAGCTTTTGTTTTCGTTGAGTGAGGCTCCCGTGTTGAATCGCTATATAACGGATATAACGGTTACGTTATCCCGTTATCCAAATTGTCCATGCATTTTATTTCAAACTAGTCAAATATATTATCATCATAGTTTAAATGTTTGATTGTAGGAGCGTGTGCGATCATGAGGGCGCGCCTTCGTATCGATCCGTGAGCCGAAACAGCGCCCACACTCCAAGATTCGATGTGGCACCCGACACGATGGACATATTCCTAGTGAAATCCAACGTCGACTATAATCCAGATAATGATCCACAATGTCCGTCCGATTTACCTGTGCTGGCGTTTAATCGCGGCGACGTTTTACAAATACTAGATCAAGGACACATTTATTGGTGGTACGCAAGAATAGTTGATCGATCCGTCGTTACTCGATACACTGCCAGTTATGTCGCCTTGAGTAGGACTGCGTCGTCATCACAACGAACCCTATCCGCGAAATACTCGACTAATTCTATTTACACGCGCTCTCGTACACCCGAATTTATGTACAGCAATCTGAATGATAGAGATTCATACCTAACGGGGTTCATACCTAGTCGTATTGTTATGGAGCGTCGCGTGTCCGCAGCACGTGATCTCAAATCTCAATACGATCAACTGATGAAAGACCATGACAAGCAATCGCTTTCGTCTTGTATGAACTTTCGAGAGATGGGTATTGGCAAAAGGAAGCGCAAATACAAGAAGATTATGTACAACGTTCAGCTGCAACAACATTTTTACTTGATCCAAGAGGTTGTAGCCTACCAGGATGTGGACCTATTTATGCCGCGTGCGGGTCTCCATAGACCGATTGTTTTGTTGACGCCAGACAACGCTACACGTTCGAGTTTTATTCGGCGCTTGATTTATCTCAACCCCGACCTATTCAAGCGTCCTATAGCACACACGACACGTCCACCAAGGAATAGTTGGGAGCGTGACGGCAAAGATTATCACTTCGTGGGCCGCACTTGGTTCGAGCGCGAAATCAGCCGCAGTGCATTCATTGAATACGGAGTTAACGATGGATATTATTATGGAATTCATCGCGATTGCGTCCTATCCCTTATAATATCAGGCTTTGTTGTGTTGCTCGGTCCAAATCCCGCTTCGATGGGTTTGATATGGACCAATTCAAGCGTAAGTGAAAATCTATGCAACAATTTTTCTATTACACAGACAGTGGTTGCCGAATTTAATCAACAATCTTTTGTTTTCTTTTGTTCTACTACGTTGTTCTTCCAGTTATGCAAACCATTCGTTGTCCATTTGAAGCCTTGCATATGTGAGCCATTGAGTATGTCCACTACGACTCAAGTAGGCAGCTCATCCAGTCCGTTGCCAAGAAAGTGTGTGAAGCATGGTGTTTTTCAAAACTGTCTCGAGGCCAAGATCGAGCATCATTTTAGTCACATGATCGACGCCACCATTCATCTTGAAGACGGTCATAATGAAGCATTCCAGCGTCTCTTGGAGCTGTCCATGATTATTGACACACAACAATGGTATGTGCCATCACATTGGGTGGTTAACAACGATTACATATGACCTACACACTTATATTTGACGAGTCTAGTCCTTGATGATAGTCAGCAACATTATATGTATCATAACTTTAACCAGAAAAAATGAAGAAAGAATGACTCACACTTGATTAGCGCTGAAAGTTCGTAGTCAAAATTTTATTCGTCGACACAGTGTTCGCTATCGATTATATTACAAAATATTATCATTCAAAGTATATATATAAATTTATCATTGGCTTGTTTTTATACAATAACTATCGTGGCATTATCAAAGACTGGCCCACAAGCTGGCGTCTTTGGGGCAACATTTGGCCAATGTGACTGTGCCATTGTTGCCTAGCTGCATATAGGCGTTTGAGTCGGCGGTACGAATGGCCACCGCGTCGTGCGTTCGTAGCTCAATAATCCAACGTTGAGCTTCGTACCGGTCGGTGGCCTCACAACAGATCGACTCACGATCGTCGGCTATCGATAGATATTTGTTTCTGGCAATGGTTTTGAGATAACAGAATTCTCTGGCTGTCGTTGTCGTCTGATACTGTTCAACAGCAGCTGTCTTGTTATTATTAATTGCCGTGATCGGCGATGATTTGAAACCGTTTCGTTGTTCCAACTCTTGTCTAGCTTGCTGCACTAACGTCGAAGTAGAGCTCACACGAATGGGTGACGATCGTTTTGCCGCACTAGTGAGTTTTGCGTTCGACAATGAGCTTATGATTGAAGCGACTGAGGGGCTAGTGTATTCATGGGTACTCTCAGATTCTTCTATTGAATCACCTGACACATGCACATTGTTGTTGTTGTTGTTATCATCATTGTTGTTGGCATCGGATTCAATGTCCAACTGTTTGGCAAGTGCCTTGGCATTCATCGTCGTCTCGATGGTGTGTCGATTGTTCTCAAAGCTTTGCTCGTCTGCGATGTCTATATATTCAATAACAATAGAGTCAGGTGTTGTTTTGTTGGCCTCAAGTCGACCTTGGGCATCGTTGTTGCGAACACCCACGAAACCGGTGCCGTTGATGGGCCTCAGATTGAGTGAACGACGATTTTGGAAGCGCATAGTAAATCTACAGGGCGCATCTTGACTGCCGGCGGGACCCAAATACAATTGGCCGCTTTTACGAGCGTATACCCAGCGATTGTCGGCGCTGGGTACTTGCAGCGAAAACGTGGCGTCTGTGTGGCTCCAAACAAGATTGAAATGTGTCATTGGTATGGAGGTGTTGTTGATTGGCTGCTGGCTCATTGGCTTGGCAGCGTGCAATGCCGACGTACTGCCGCTCACTGCCCAATAGCTACAATCTTGGGTCATAATCGTGAAACTGGCTCCCTGATCGTCCGAGTTCATCTGGAACGTCTCGTATGTGAGCGACGCTTCGCTTTGATTGGCCGACAAATCGACTCCCTGCTTTATGCTGACCCATTTACCGTTAAATGTGGCTCTCATGGACACCTGTGTGGGCGCCGGCTCGAACGTGAACAGCTCGTCCCGCGACACACCGATGCTGCGTGTTTTTAGCACTGACAAGCGTCCGGTGGCAGCCAAATAATGGCCTGTATGATCGCGGAACGCGACAAATCCACTGTGATACTCGAGCGTAAACAAACACTGAATTGGTGGCTCCAGATTAGTGGCGGCATTGATGAGGGGTGCCGGCATCGCTCTACCAGTAGTACCTTTAGTAGTGGTTGACTGAGTGGCTGCGTCTGAGTGAGGGAAACGCAAACATTGCCCTTCGTTGGTGATGTAACTACAATCGCTGGTCAGCAGAGCGTACCGACCGCCATCAAAATACTTGATCTGAAACAGTGTGTCGGCGCCCCAACAGATGGTGGCATCCAATTGTACTTGTTGCTGGCACGGTTGCGTTGAACGTTCATTGTGACGCAATGATGAATGATGATTGGAAGTGCTATTGTGTGTGTCGACAACGTGCGCGTATCGTTTGCGGCCTACCGAACGTAATGCGAAGAAAGACGAACCACGCGCTGGTATCAAATGGAGCAGCCACAATTCGGCGCGCGATTTCGGTATTTTCGCCACACAACTGATCATTCCGTCGTCGGTGGCACCCAAATAATATCCGCGTCGAACGTTTTTAAAAGCCCAAAATATTTGCTCACTAGCTTCTGACTGTTGTTTCGTCGTCGCCGTCGTGGTCGTTGTCGATTGTTTGCCGGCGCCACCGGCTGTCGGCTGTGACATTGAGCAAATTGTGATGGTAAAGCGAGCATTCTCATTTTTGTCGTCCGAATCGCATGTCACATTGCCAAACGAATCGACGGCCAAATATTTGTTGAGATGCGATTTGATGGCAACATTCTCGTGCTCGTCGTACGTCGACGACGATGACGAATCCAAATCGGACGAGCTTATTGATGGCTGGCTGCCCGAATGCGACGAACCGTTATTATCGGCAATCTTGAGCGCCGACTGTGATGTAATGCTCATCAGCTGCTGATGTTGCGCCACATCGGATGACGCCGAATCGTTGCCACCCGCATGTAGCAATCCATCAGTTGCTTGGCTAATAGTTTGCTGTTGTTGGTCTTGGTCTTGAAAGAACGGCTCTATTGTCCATTGTTGTTTCTTTTTCAAAGTCTGACCGTTTGCGTTGATTTTGAAACCGAACGTTTCGGCGGTCAAGTAACGATGCTTGCCATTTACTAAGCCCACTGTTGACGACCACATGTTTGGTATTGGATGATTGCTGTTACTAGAACGCGTGCTTGCCTGATTTAATTACGTTGACTGTAATCAATAACTTATCATAATCTGGCTTCTTTAGGAATTCTTCTTCTTCTTTTTTCTCTTTCTTCTTTATAGAGGACTTTCTATTATTGAGTATCTTGTTCCCGATCGATATGTGATTGTGGAATCTCTTATCTCGCTGTCGTGATTGACGACAGCGACTAACCGACTGAGATGTTTTGAACGAAACGATGTTTTGACATACGATTGCGAAATGTCTAACAGAATTTCGACACAAGCGTCACACAACTGTAGCAATATCTTGATAATCTATAGCTTGTGATTGGCAAATACTATTGATTATTAAACACAGTTGCGGACAATGGTGTGATTGTATTAGTGTGTGTGTGGACAACACCCCGTGCACGTATCTAATGTAATGGTCAGGACTCTTCTTCTTGCTCTTTTTAATGAGCTTGATTAGTTGCTTGCTTACTTAGATGGCGTAGACGTATTGATTGTTGTTGACAACGACAACGATGATGATCTCTGTCTATGGAATCTTACATTCATTATTTATTCTGGTATCGAACGATACGGTCAGTGTTGGTGTCGATACTGTTGTTGTTGCTGTTGTTATTAGTTTTTGCTACCACTAGTGCTGCGCTGATAGCTGACTTGCAGCTGCTGCTTCTGCAAACTGATAGATAATTAATATCAGCTAATTCAGTTGACCGTTGTTTGAACACTAATTGAGAACTGATGACTGACTGACAGCAGTTGCCGTTTCGCCGACTTTGTCGCGGCAGTGTATGACTCGAGATGACTTGAAACACAGCATGGAGTTGGGTGACAGTCAAGACTACAACAAGGAGCAAGCAGCAAGTGCCGTTGCCAGAGAGTTGAGCTTCGAGTACAGTCCAGTCCAGTCAACTCCAAATCATGCTAAGCCAAGCCGAGCCAATTCGAGCTGAGCTAGCAAGTGCAAGGGTCCAAGCGAAGCAGATCAAACTCGTCGGCCGTGTGGGAATGGACACGAGAGCCGGTCAGCTGGTTCAGCTTAGCTCTAGCTCACCGTTGTCAGTGCGATTCGGATTGCACCTGTGTGAGTGTTTTCTCCTTTAGTTGTTACAGACTTGCAGTTCTTGACGTTGTCGCTGTTTATCTGTCGTCGTTGCAGTAGTTATTTTGTGCAGTGTGCAGTTTACTGAACACACTTGACTTGAAGTTGGACTGGAATTCAAAGTTAAACTTAAACTTCAACTTAAGCTCAAGAATGTTCGCTTGATTTTTGGAGAGACACACACACGCACACCAAATAATCACAACAAGAACGAAAGCAACGCTTCACGGGATTCATGTACTCAACACGACGAAGCTAGCGAAGCTGCAACAAAAAGCATGAACGATTGTTGTTGTTGTTATTGCTATTGTTATTATTATTATTATTATTGTTGTTACTCTCGCTGGCTATTGCTTTTGTTGCTGATGCTGCTACTGTGATGCATTTGAAGTTTGTTATTAGCTGCTGTCACTAACGACGCTGACTGCTGACAACTGCTGTACGCACGTCAAGTTTATTGATTGCGGAATTGTTCGTCGCCTGGCTGTGTGTGAAGTCATGAAAGTTAAATTGTTCGGAGCCGACTAGCTGTAGTATCCGTTAATCTAAACGCGCCGATTATAATGATAGTATTATATTAATCATTCGCATAGTTTGTTCCTCTGTCTCTCCATCGGTCTGTTTGTTATGATGTCTGTTGTTCAGCTAAATGAGCGTTATTATTTCTATTACAATAAACAGTGCATTGCATTGAATTATATCATTATTATTATCAGACTGTGGTTCAAAATTTTTCATTTCAACAAACGAGACTCAGCTTTGTCGCTATTGCCATTGCCGTTATGGTCATTGTTGCTGCTGCCGTCGCTGTCTCTGATGTTGTTGTTGTTGTCGATGCGGTCGCTGGACACTGAATATTGAGAACGAATGCAATGCACACTTGGCATCTTTCTTTTCATCTATCATTGCGTCTGTCGTTTGCTACCACCAACACTAGCACTAGCACTACTGTTAACGTTAACTAAACGTAACATACTAGCACTGTTACGTTACACTGTTACTTCCACTGTTCACTGTTTTCTGTGCAAGTATAGCATTTATAGCATTGTGAATGTGCCCGCCTGTTTGTATGCCAGCGTATGCGTGTGTCCCGTCCCGTCCCGTCGCGGCCGCGGCCACGCAACTGTGGCTCCCATTCTTGTGCACTTTTATATAACCAGCACTGTAACTCAACATATAAATAAATTATATTGCTATAAGGATTCACATCAAAGCATGGTTCCCAGTGCATCGTCACATGCACGAGTTCAATGCACGCGCTCACTGACATGCGCCCTCGTGGGGCCCTTCTTTCATCATAGCATCGATATAACAGTTTGCAGTGCATTTGAGTGATTGGAGTGCGCCCCATGACCGACAATTGTCAACAGTGAAAGCGCCACAAACAACTGCGAGTGTTTTATTATCGGTTCCTTCATCAGAGCCAGGAGACATGCACTAAATATCTTTTGCTTTCCGATCTTATCGTGTAGTATCGATTGCTGACTAAACACATACAGTCTCGTGCCGGCAATTTCATTCGACAAAATTCAGTGCACTTTGTTCAACTATATTTTATATGTCTCTGAATTGAGTGAGATGCAAGTAATGTTCGAACTGAGTCAATGCAGCGACTTAGCTGCTGGCCACCAGTTTGCGTTCGACATCGCACATCTTACATGGTCACAGTTGTTGTGTCTTCGTGTTGTTGTCACTTGGTGTGTGTGTGTGAAGGGACTTTTTATTCTATTTCATTCACAACACATAGACCACAGTGACAACCGCAAGTAAATGGCGCATTCCATTCAGACTAGATCTTGAAGCCGAAGCTTGAAAAGTTTTGCTCGGATCTTTTTAGCGATGTACTAACAATGTGACGAGTCATCGACGAGCTACTTTATAAAAACTTCTCTCTCCCTCTCTCTCTCTCTCTCTCTCTCTCTCTCTCTCTTGTTGTAACTCTCAACCATGTAAGCTGTGATTACACCATATAAAGTCATATGATCAGCTATAATCAGGTGTTCCAATAACTACCAATAGTTATAGATAACTAGCGGAGCTTTTCCTCTGAATTGTTTCACAGCAATCTGAGTCTCGAGAAAGAAATAGAACTTTCAGAAAAAAAAACAGTAAAGATTGGTATAGAAAACTAAAATATAAATTCATCCCTTCAGATATTGAGCCAAACGTTTGGGTAAAACGAACAACTGTAGAACTGATGATAGTGTGATAGTGTGCAAGTGAGCTTTTGATAGTCACGCCCTGGCCAGCTGTATAAATTCGATAATGTCTTTATTCTTCATGATATTATACGTTGTGTCACTCACATTGTCAGCCAGTCAAAGACCGAATAGTGAGACCAAGGGCGAGAGCACGACAGTCAACTCGACTCGCATGTCGGGTCGAGTCAGGTGGTTAACCACAAGATGGTAAGTCGAACTTGGTCGGCACCTGCGGTGCGCCATCGATTGTGGGATCCACTACCGAACTCGAGCACTATTTTATAGCTTCATACAGAGTTTATACTTGAAATCTATTCAATTTCAATGTATAAAGTATCAACTTAGAATGTACACTGTCGAGTAGCGATCTTGTGCAAACGACTGACTATTCACGTTTTGGCGTTGCGTTAAACGAGTCACGATGTTACGTTGGCCGGTTGAAATTATCTTTACAGAGCATTCTCTCGCGATTGACGCGCTCCAGAGATTTAGTTTGAACGCTTGCAAAATTCACAGTGAACATCGAGCGCTTACTGTAATAAACATCTTATTATTATTATTATTATTATCATATAACTAACCCCAAAGAAATTGAAAGAGCGGAATGGAAATTGCGTCCCGTAAATTTGTCTATCTTTTTTGTATGCGAATGCTTGTGTCTGTCGGAAATGGATCAATATTATCCATAATAGATGGACTGTTGTTGTGTACACAGTGTACCATATTAGTAAGTGCACGATGTGTCACACACACGAACAGAGACACAGCGAAGAACACGGCAGAGAGTACAACAACGGTCATGTGACAAACGTGAGACACATTGATTGTCCACAATGTAACACTCAATTTCGGTTCCTGTTTTCTCGCCTGACATTGTCAGACAGCCAGCCAGTTCAATAGCAACTATATGATGCTTTCCATAGCTCTTCTCTAGCTTTCTATAGTGATCTCTGGGATATAGTTGGGGTTGTCGTGCAAAACCTGATCGTTTTTCCATGTTCAACTGTTGATGCAATTGCTTTTTCATCTAACAGACTACTCTGTGGTCGAATGTGCAAGTTGCTGTATAAATAGCCGTATACAGAAACCAAAGAAACACTGCGTGTGTGTAACGTTTTTTGTTCACCCGTTACGTTCGACTACAACGAAGATAGTCACTCGATTGTTGACTCTGTGTGTGTGACTACTATCGACTAAAAGAGAAAAAGAAAGAAAGAATTGTAAAATCCTTTTCTACCTAACTGTTCTTTCACATGACACAATCTTCACAGGCTTACAGTTCCCGGCTTATTGCGGAGTGGAATTTTCTTCGGAATGTTGTGTTGGCTTCGTAAGGTGGACTTAATGTTGATGTTGTTGTTACACCAACAATCAACGTAAAACGTAAACCTGAGAGCCAACGCTGCAGCGTTCATGTTCGGGGCTAAAGTGAAATGCACATGTGTTTTCAGCGCATGAGACCATGCAATGTTTTGCCATTTACGGTTTCAGTTTTTTCCATTTGCTTAGATATTCGCTATGGGCCGCACACTCTGCAATGTAAGCAACGAAACACTCCAATGTAATAATAACAAGCGATTTGTGACTTCCATTCTTACGGCTTATCATTAACTTACGGCTAATCAAATCATACAGTTGAAGCAGCTATAACTACACTCGATCGTGTTGGACTCCACATGGTGTTGGGTGTTGTTCAACGATGAGCGCGCCCAATGATTTGCACTCACACCGATGATTTATAATCATTTTCTTAGACAATCGTCTCTAGAGAGAGAGAGAGAGAGAGAGAGATACGGAGCTGATGGCGTGCACGAGTGTGACCGACCGACTAGATAGGCTAGCTATCTGTGTGTAGGTAATAACCGTGTCGGCAGCTACAATTACAGCAGCGCCTCTGTCATATCTCTCTCTGCGTGGTCCTGCCCTAGTGCTAAGCGGGAAGGGTATGACATCCTCATCCATCACAATATTGTTGTCAGTGTGTGTGTGTTGGCACACAATGACTGAGTGTGGCATGAGATTGCCTACAGGTGCACCAAGGAGAAACTACCAAATGCTCTTGTTGGCATCTGCTTCGGGCCTTCTAACTGAGCTTCAACCAGGGCAATCCGGCTTGTATTTAGAAACATAGAGCAGATAGTCAATCAAACAAGTTACACTCAAGCTCAAGCTCAAACTTTTCTTCTTCAGGCTCCAGCTTAATTGACTGAATTGTGAGTGAACAAGATTTATTGCCCCGATCATGAGTTGATGTGAGTGCTCAATGAGCCGCACCAGGCGATGAATTGTTGCAGTAGTTCACGCTAAGATAAGATACGCCCTCTTTGCTCGCTGTCACTTGTTTTTGTTGTTGCTATTCCATTAACATAGAACGGAACGGCAATTGAGTAGCATGGAGTAGTTCAAAATTCTAAGATGCACACATGAAGACCGAAAGTGCCGCTACCAATGTCCAACAGCGACAACAACCCTTCCTCTACAGTTATTCTTGTAGTTCTAGTTCAGTAAACAAGTGTCGGCTCGACGTATCATTTTATTTATCGTGGTTACATTACAAAAAAAAGTTTCCTCTGAATCCGCTCTACTTCCCCTTGATAAGAGGTGGTTATTTATAGTTTATATTTTTGAGTCAATTTTTTCTAACGAACGACCGAGGTCGCTCGTACGGGGTGTCCGCGCTTCAGGCGACACCGGAGCGCCACCTGACTCATTCTACAGGGCTCATGAG
>JAIFTH010000381.1:0-31199 GCA_019968535.1 Fragariocoptes setiger
ACACACACACACACACACACACACACACACACACACACACACACACACAAACACAACGCTACGTAAAGCGGGGCGTCATAAACTCATGCCAATAAACATGCAAATGGACGACACACGCGCGCAATGCACTGAATGAGATGGTACGAGAATGGATAGGACACTATGGATGGAGTTTGGTCAATGGCATTTTGAACAACAAACAATGATTGAGGCAACAATCATCGTTGTTCACACACCTGTGTAGATTGAACAACATTGATAAGCATGAATGGAGCAGCAATGGATTAAGATTAGAATTAGAATGAACTCTCTTTTTCTCTCAAGATGATTCTCTTCTTTTCTCTTTGCTTATGGCACTTGTTGTGCGCACGCGTCGTCTCTAGTTTCTTTTCCCTGATGATTGTGAGCATTGATAATTTACTCATACGTTGATAGTCAGTGTTAATTTAGAGAAAATTCTTCTCGAATTTATTTCAGCAACGATCAACTATGAACAATAAATAAACGATAAATTTTAAATTTTAAACTTTAAACGATAGAGGCAGCCATTGAACGACAAAGTTGAGGCAACAATTACACAGCAAGTGCGAGTAATTATGATTTATTAAACTGTTCAGAGGAGGCAACTGTTCAGTTCAATTGAGTTCGGTTCAGTTCAGTTGGCAAAGCAGTTCTGCCGATGCCGCTGCTGCTGCTGCTGCTGGTCCAGATGATTATGATTATGATTGTGATGCATCGCCATAGTGGATCATCGGAAAATGAAAATACTAACAATAATAACGCTAATGATAATGATGATTGTTATTCGATACTGCATCGATCGATTTTGTTGATGAATTACATTCTATCGCTCGATGACTGACTGATTCGTTCGCTATTCAAATATTTGTTGCTTTCAAGATGAAAAGATTAAAAAATTAATATTCTCTTCATTTCATTTTCCTCTTTATCTGCATTTGCATTCGACTTTATGTACTTGCTTGACTCAACTTGGGCTCAGTTCACGTCCATTATTGATTGCACCATCATCGTCTTCGTGGGCGCACCAATCATCGGGGATCATAAACAACAACGATGACGACACGCCCATCCACACCGAAACAGCACACAAGCATTCGACAGGAGCAGCAATGACAACACCTGCCTTCACACCTACACCTTCAATCAGACAACGTGTACACATTGAACACAACGAAGATTCAACGGTGAATACTCACGCCACAATTGAGCTCAAAGTGACACGTTTCGAGCATCGTGCACGCATCGGGTGTCGTGCAACGCACCTGGTGGCACCTGACAAGCCATTGTTCAAGGAACTCGAATTGCGAGTACAACGTAAGTGAATTGACATACGACCTGAATTAGCACCTGAGCACGTGCACAATTGCTCTCAATCATGCGGTGGAAATTTCATCTGGCGGTGCAAATCTCTCACATTTTGGCACAATCTATTTCTGTTCTAATTGTTTGCTCCTGTTCCAATTGTACTGTTTACTTTCAATCAACAGACACGCCCACCGTGAGCATGGAACCTGCGCAAGGAATCGTTTTCGACGAGCAGCGTCAACGAATCGTCGTCGAACCGTCGTCGTCAGCAGTGTCGAGATCATTAGCCGACAATCAAACAGAACCAATCGATAGTGAAGCCGTGTGGTCAGGCCGGCAGTCAAGTCAAGTGATCATGTATTGCACCACGATCTCCGCATATCCGGCCCAACTGTTGAGCAATAGTACGCGCTGGTTCAAGGATGGCGTGCCATTGTTCACAGCGGCCACACACACGGCCAGCCGTGACACAGGTGTCACGAGTAGCACAAGTGGGCGACGCTCAGCAAGTGCCGACGATTGGCATCACCAATCGAACAGCAACAACAAATATCGTGCCTTCGAGTCGCCACTCGGACATCCGGCACTGAGTATTGCCAACGTGTCGCGCGCCGACGCCGGCCAATACGCGTGCCAGGTGCGCAACGCGCGCGGCCCAAGCGATCTGGGCGCCACGCGCACCGTCGCACTCGACGTGCAGTACAGGCCGCGTACACGCGCACGCTTGCTGGCGCTGCGCTCGAGTGGGCGCTCGACTGACAGACTGGGCAGCGAGCTAGAGCAACCGGAACAAGCGGAGCTGTTTTTGCACTTGCTGGCGAGCGGCGCCAACAGCGTCACGCTGGCTGACGCAATCAATGCCAGCAACTCACAGCTCATCATTCGTCCAATTGACACTCGATACGACGTGCTGCAGGACGACGAACGACCAGTGTTGGCGTGCGACATTGTCGAAGCCAATCCGCGCCACATTCACGCGTATCAGTGGCGCCGTCTGGTGTCCCCGAGCGTTGACCACGAACGTCACGACGACGACGACGGCCACAGTCACAGTCACAGTCACAGTCACGAGCACGAGCACAGTCACGACGCAATTGACACGACGCAACAAATAGTGTCGCACAACGAGACGGCACGCTTGAAGCGCCAATTTGTGCCCATCACGTTCATCAATCCTGCAGCGTCCAAGTCCAATGTGCCGAGCCCACTGATTTCTGGGGCGATTTTCGTCGCCGGAAGTGCCAATTTCACCTGCCAAGCCAGCAACTCGCTCGGCATAGGCCCCGTCAACACTGACAGCGTGCTCGAGGTCACACAGAGTCGTGCGCCAGGTAAGTTCGGACACTGTTTCATTGCTACATGGAGTAATCCTGCAGGACGAACAATCACATCACATTTACACTTGCACTTACAGCACTATAATTGACTATGCTTGTCAGTGTGTATGCTCTCTAGTGGGAATTTTCTAGTCGGTGTCGCTGTCAGTGTCGCCAAAAAGAATGCTCAAAGACAAAAAGACAACTCTATATTTCATATCATGACACGTGCCTACACTTGTTACTAATATGTGTAAATTGAAAAAAAAGCGCACAACTCATCATCGTTCAAGAAAATCTCAAGACAGTCGCTTGCTTGCTCGTTCGCTTGAATGATGATGTTCAATAACGAACGCTTGCTCTAATTATTTTATTACGAAAAGAGCGAAAAGATCGTTGTTATCATCGATGAATGGCAAGTCAAGGGACGTGTCGTGGAGGGCGGGCGTTTGTGTGAAGCACGAGACACGTCACTCGACGCTCGTGAACGCCAATTGAATTCATTCTCGATCTGTCATTCTTTTATCGATTCGATTCAATTCAATTTGACTCTATTCTTTGCTGACTTCTCATTCATTCACTCACTCGCTAGCTGCTTTGCCATCGCTTGATTTGCCAGCTTGACAATCACTCGTCGTACGTATCGCTGGTCATATGACAGACACGCAGACGAACGAGCAGCTATTGTTGTTGTTGCATCAGTTGAATACATTAACCGGTGGCGTCAATTGGAGCAAGTGAGCAAACGACTAACAAAGCAAAGCAAGGCAAGCCAAAGCAAAAGAGGTGCCAACGCGCTAACCAATCGCTTGCGGGCTTCACGTTTTGCTTGCTTTGCTGTTGTTGGCATTCAAGTTTGTTGTTGCGTCAGACGTGATATGTGCGTGTGTGCGTGTGTGCGTGAGTGTGTCTGTCAATTGGGACGCATTTGTACGCATCACAACGCCAACGTGGACGCCAACGCTAACGTGAATTGTGCACACAGCTCACGAGTAATTCGATTCTGGCTTTTAGCTATTGCTCGTCGCTCGTCGCTCGTTGCTCATTCTTCGTTGGTGGGCTCCAGTTACGTCACTCACTGTCGGACTGTCGGTTAACGTGCACGCACTCAAACCGCCACCGAATCAATCGGTTTGCCTCGATTGCGTGCACGATTGTGGGGCTCAAATGTCGTCACTCTCTCACAACGTTAGCAATGTTAGCCATGTTAGCAGGCCATTGTTCGTGATTCGTGTCAGCTATTGTTGTGTGTGTGCGCTTGCTGAGGCCCAAAATCAATCGGATTGCTTTTCATTTTTGTCGCACATACATTGTGGTGGCGCACAAAATCATTGTCACTTGTTCCCAGAGCTCAGTTCATTCACCTGCTCTTACTCATCTACTGTTTACAGGCTTCATTGCACGACCACTGTTGCTGTCTGTCTGTTCACACACACACACACACACACACACACACACACATAACAAACAGCAGCAACCGAATTGACAATGCAAGGCGATAACAACAGCTGATTGTCAATAACATTTTGTCAATGTTGAGATTGTCTTTGAACGATTGTGCGTCAAGCGAAATTCAATCGCGCGCACGACGCACACACACAACGACGACAGCAACGACAACAAACGATCGGAACACGCGCCATTTCCGTTAGTTTGTTGCCTAAGTCGCGAGCCAACGCCGCTATGTTTGATTGGTGTTGTCCGTCTGTGCAATACAACACGCACACACACACACACACACACACAAGTGAATGGTGTGCTCAGATTAACATTGAGATTGATAGTAAGCCAGATGTCTGTCCTTTCGTCTTTGTTGTGCGTGCGTGCGTGTGTGTTTATGTTAGCTTTTGTGAGATCTCAATCTCGGCAAACACAAACACTTGATTCATGAGTTTTGCTCTCTCGCTTTTCGTTCACAACTTGCAACTCACAACTCACAAGTTTGCTTTCTTCGAGTGCTCGCCGGCTCAGACTATGGGCTTGTCCGTTTGTCAGTTTGTCAGTTTGTCTGTCTGCCTGCCAGCCTGTTTACTTGCTGTTGCTTCAATGGTTGGACTTGAGATGAAGTCACAGTGGTGTCAGTCCAATGTTGAGTTTCTACACGAGCTTATAGATCAGCAGCATTGTGAAAGCAAAGTAGTGGAAACGAACAAGCGCAAAGCTGAAGGAAGAAGAAAGGAGAAAGAAGAAAGAAGCGCCCGATACTAAGCATTGGCTAATAAAGGATGCCAATGGACGCAACGCAACCCAACGCAAACAGTGAACGGTGAACAAAATGATCGATGACTAAACAATGAGCGCCAACTTTCTTCTTCTGCTTCAACTTTTACTTCACTGCTGCTATCTGCGCAAGAATAACTTGTCGTGCAATATCACGTCACAGTGTCGTGTCACATCGTCGTCTCTACGTATTGCCGAATCCGAATCATTTGGATTAGCCAATAGTCGTTGTTATTATTATTGCCCGCTAGCTAGCATTAGATGCTGCTGCTGCCCAGTCACTGTTGCAATTGCGATTGCGATTGCTATCGCGATACAGTTCTAGCTATAGCTGGCTAGCCATTGCGCAACATTTCATTGCAGTACATTTCGCATTGCATTGAGAAATTGCAATATATTCATGTGCGTGGCAAGTTGTCGCTCTCTTGTTCTTGTGATGCGGCACATTCTGAGCTGAGCCGAGCAACTCTATTGAAGCAGTTGAATCAATGAGCATGACATCATATAACAAGTGTCTTGGCGTGACGCGCGACAAGCGAAGCAATAAATCGGCCCCCAGACGCACTCACGCACGCACACACTCTGCTCCTTTCACTCTTTGTCTCGTGCGTCGTGCGTCGTGCGTCGTGCGTCGTGCGTCGTGCGTCGTGCGTCGTGCATCGTCCACATCAGCGACGACGACGACGACGAGAATCTCTCGAGTGTTTCGCACTTTACTCGTATCTTCCACTTTCATTGCATGCGCGCCCATTGTCTGTCTGTCTGTTTATCTGCCCGTCTGTTCATCCATGTGAGTGCTTGTTCGTCTGTACGCTAGCTTACTTGACAATGGTCAAGCTAGCTTGACAAAAGTAGTGTGCACAGTTTGTTGATATAAAGTTTATCTGTTTGTTTGCTTGCACGTGGGCTTGGACTTGCGAGTGGCCACGCCCATTTTGAGCACGCACTCACTCACTCACGCAGACAACGGACAATTGGCAATTCGAATCGATTCTAACCAAACCGAATCGGATCGAAAAGTATTCTCAACTCAAACTTCAAGTCAGACTCACAGATCAGATAGCTAGTTATTTTATATTCTATTTTCATATTTACAACCAATGCAAGCAATTTGAGTTCATTGTATGAGCAATAGCTTGCCGCAAAAAGCAAAAATAGTCAACTCACTCTTTTCATTGATAAGAGTGAGAGGACATTCTTGCGACATTCTTGGCGACTCTCTGCTGCGATTCACTTGCTGCACGGCGTGCACTTACAAACAAACATTAATGTTCAGCTCATGTTTTCATTGCACCTCATCTCACATCATTGCATTGCATCACTCTGTGCATCTGTGAACAAAGCTTATTTTAACTCTAACTAACAGAATCAATAAGCGTTTACTACAATATTGTACACTATTGCCTATTGTGGGCCAAGAGAGAAAGAATTATCAAGCTAGAGAGAGAGAAAGTTTGTTAATCTCTAAAGAAGATAGAGTTGATATTGAGCTGTTTCTTTCATGTCGATGTCGTGTGTGTGTGTGTGCGCTTGTTAACAATCTGGTCTAATCTTGATGGTTCGATTTGTATTTAGTCCAGTTTCGATTGCTCAGGCTTACTCGTATTCATTGCAGTCTCTCTTCGCGTGCACTAGTGTGGCGTGTGGCGCAAGCTAGTGCGACAATTACAGGGCCATTACAGTTGGCAGTTAACGCTGCCTAAGTGTGAGTAACTACACCCGAGCTGCCAATCAATTGAGTTAGTGCGACAACGATTGAGTCAGTGCCCAAGCGATCTCTTTAGCTTTGAGTGTTCTTTAGCTCTCGTTCGTTCGTTCGTCTGCCGTCCGTCCGCCCGTTCGTCCGTGAGTTATGTTCCGGCAGTTTGTCTGTATTTAGCTGTAACAGAGGTAGAGTGCAGCAGCACTGTACCTTTCGCCTGTCTAAAGCTTTATTGCTCTGACGAAACAAAAAAAGAAGCCATCTTTTTGCGCTCTTGCAATTGGGCTTGTTTTTCGCTTCTTGTCTTGTCGCCGCCAGTGTGTTCGTCAGAGTGCGTGCCATTGGTGTCGCACTAGCTCTAATCGCTAGCTTGCCTTTTTACTAGCTCGCCAGTTTCACCCACGCACACACACACACACACACACACACACACACACACACTTACTAACTCAAGGATAAAAGACTAAAGGATTGTCACGAGCTCCACATATCGCTATACTCTCGATATGTCTGATGCATATCACATCACATCACAAGATGTCGACATGACATGACACGACACCGCACGACACACACACACACACACACACACAGCCAGATGTTCGAATGCCGAATAGACAGTC
Source organism: Fragariocoptes setiger (assembly GCA_019968535.1). Classification (NCBI taxonomy): domain Eukaryota; kingdom Metazoa; phylum Arthropoda; class Arachnida; order Trombidiformes; family Phytoptidae; genus Fragariocoptes; species Fragariocoptes setiger. The sequence goes on from JAIFTH010000381.1 coordinate 7,188, forward strand.
AAATAGTGTGTCATTCTGTCGCTCGCGTGATATTATGTGTGTTTGTACAACATGGGGTCACAAAGAACATCAAGTACTATGCTTAAATGATGAACAGATGCGTGCACTCACACAAGCAAGGAAAAAAACAAACAAACAACCAGAGGGATTACACACAACTTCCGGCACACAACATATCTCACGCTCATCTCTAGTTATAGCAGCTATAACTATGAGGCGGATGCACGGGCAGGCAAGCAAGCGAGCGAGCATCCGGCATGACAAATGTACGTGTGTCAGCACCTGGCACACGAGCACGCACGCACGCCCGTACTCTAACAGACACACAAGCGCTTAGTCTATTCGGATTACACTAACTGCAATGAACGAATTGCACGCTCGTGTGTCACGTTTGTATGACGAGCAATTTTTCTTGCTTGTCGTCTCTTTGATCGTCAGTCAGTCAGTCTATACTTCTGTGTGTCTGGCAGTTCGTTAGTCACTTGCTGAGCCAGCTTTCTCTTACAATCTGTTATAATATTTCTCGTTCTTGTTAAATTATTGCTCAACAAACGTGCGACACGTGTGACGAGCTACACACGACGCACAATGCACTGTTGCAAGTGAGATCACAAACTTTCTACAACAAAGTGTCGACGACACAATAAAGTGCTGTGAGTCCCAGAGGCTTCATTCGTTCGTTCCTTCATTTGTTCGATAGATTCGATAGTGTAGTGAGCGAGAAACTCGTCGTGGTTTGCTCATTTAAATAATGCAGAGGAGTCGGCCTCCACTCGTTTACAATCGAATTTAGTTGGCTGCTTTAATGTCTTGCTTCGTGCTAACATCACTGTTTCCACCATCGACCATCGACTATCGAGCGTCTACCATTGACCATTGACCATCGAGCATAGAGCATCGAACATCGACGTTGTGAGCTGACTCAAACTAACAAGTCACGCTTGTTGGGGGGGGCGTGACTCTCACGGGGCGCGTGCCTCACTCTAAAACGCGGCGTGCAATCTTTTGATATGCAACTGTGTGCTTGTGTGCTTGCTCTTTTCGTTTTGAACGCTCTGAACATTACATTACAAGTAAAGTAGAGGTATATCTTTTTACGCTTACGCTCACGCTCAAGCTTCCATTTACGTTCATTTCGTTATTGTCTGAATTGAGTTCAATCGAGTTGAGTTGAGTTGAGTTCAGTTAAACTTAAGGGAGACATTTAGATTTGAATTGCAAGAAACGAGCCAACGAACATTCTGGCCTCAAATTTTGGCCAACGCTAGAGAATCGAAACGTCCCAATTCACGTGCTATCACATTTGCATTATTTTATTGTGAACTGGTCTGCCTTTTATTTGAATTGTTCATTCATTCGCTCGCTCTCTACGTTGGTTGCACATCGAAATTGGAAGCAATAAAACGTTTTATTGCTGCCAACAACAACAACAACAACAATAGCACTGACACTGGAAACAGCAAACTATATTGCTCTTGTTATATTGTCGTTTGGCATAGCTGAGGCCAAACACAAGTGGGCGTAGTTTATGTTGTCGACTATCGACTGTCGGCTGTCGAGAAAGAGATCAAACGAACGATGCAATGTCACTTGAGTCGGTGTCGTTTTGTGTGCGCGCTCACAGACTGTCGAGAAGCACACATTGAGCGTCGAGCTTGAGATCGAGATCGCTTAATCAAATTGCATCACACACACACACATTGAAGCTCACAGAAACCAATAAGAAAAATGTTTGTTGTATCACAAACGATAGATCAATCTCTGATGATCGAATTCGATTGGTCCAAAGTTGAGAAACTATTCGTACCAGACGAAAGAATATTTCTATTCTAACAAACATTGGCAGTAACGAAAATTGAAACACTCACATTCATAACGAGCGCACAATTATCACAGCGCAATAAAAGTGTGATTTAGATTTTGCCCGACTTATAATTGATAACTAATTCTCGACTAATTCTTGATTTATTCTTAATTAATTTAATCAAATTCACATGGTCATCGAATTCAAATGGTGTCAAACAACAACAGGTGCGTCGCGAGTGCGCCGTGTATCGCCGGACGTGGCGGTAGCAGGTCAACGCGCTGTGCTCGAATGTGTCACCGACGACTTGGGCCGTCCGTTGGCCACACGCTGGCGCTGGTTCATCGATGAGCGCACGCTGGCCAGGGCAAACGAAACTGGCACCGCAATGTTGACCATTGACGCGCTTGACATGAGCGACGCTGGCTCGTACACCTGTGAGGCGGTGAACGCGCTGGGCGCGGGCCAACGATCGCGTGCACACCACCTGGACGTGTGGCGTGCGCCCGAGTTGGTGCGCGCACTTCCGGCCGACTCGGGCGCTCCCGAGGGCGCCCGCGATGTCCAGCTGACGTGCAGGGCACGCTGTCGTCCCGTGTGCCGCATCGAGTGGCGTCGCCAGGGGGCGTCAGTGTCCATCTCCAATGGCAACAACCACAACCACAACAACGGCAACGACCACTCACTGTCGGCCAAAGAGCCAAAGAGCACCACTAACTGGCGTCACACAATCACGGCCACTGAATGGCAAGATGACGAAATCGAGTCAACGTTGCGCATCGCATTCGGTGGTCCGTTGACGCGCCTACGTGCATCGTCAGTGGGTGACGACACGCCCACTGACGATGTGGCGCACACGTCAGCTGATTATTCGTGTCATGCCACGGCAACTGCCGCCGGACCCTCTGTTGGCAGCCACACACGTTTCTCCGTTCACTGTGAGTTTCCAATATCCATTGACTGCTAATAATCTGCCAATTATTGTCTCGACACTCGATCAATCAAAAAATCATCTTCTCATCGAAATTTTCTTCCTCTTTCTACCAATCGTCTACACGGACAGTTGCACCTGAACATGTGTCAATCGAATCAAGTGTCACCGGTCACGACGCTCTATCGACATCTACAACGACGACGACCAATAAATCAGCGCTGCAACTCGTCGAGGGTCAGGCGATGCCGCGCCTCGTGTGCCACGCCCACTCGTCGCCGGCCCCTAAGTACGAGTGGCATTTCAAGCCATTAGTCGTGAGCGAGCATGACAATCATCGTTCGATCGACCAAGAGCAGCTGGTGAGTCGCAATGCTCAGCTTGACTTGCGACACCTCACGTTGGAACTTCACGCTAGCGTCTCGAGCGCGCCTAATGAACTCGGCAGTGACACGCCCACCAGCATCTACTCAACGACAGCAACGTCAACGTCGCTGTTGGCATTGGCGGCGTCAGAGGAAGAAAATCACTTGAACGCGGCAGCTGTGCATCGTTTGCACTCTGGCACGTATCGTTGTGAGGCCAGCAACGCGTTGGGCGTGGCCTCGTCGGCCCCACTCACACTTGTCGTACAACGTAAGTATCTGTGCCCACTCTGTGATGCTTTTTTCTTGCTTGCTCATTCCGTTCCGTTCGAGTGCGAGATGATTATCTAGCTCGCACTTGTCGTTCATTCAAATTGCAAGCCAAAGCGACGTGTAACATTTTCTCTCGCCTTGCGTTCGAGCATATCAAACGCAACGCAACTAGAAATGAAAATTCACACTCTTAAACAGGGATCAATATGTGTCTTGACACGCCCACTTGACACATGCCTCCACTGAAAATGCAATCTTCTCTATTTCTGGCGGTTGTTGTTTTGCATAAAAATAAAAAAGAAAAAAGAAAAAAGAAGAAGAGGAAGGCTCAAAATTAAAAGCTCGTTCATTGCATTCATGTTGTTGAGAGTTCCAACTGACACAACTTAATCCGAAGCAATTGAGGCTGACTGATTCCATGGTTGGCTGGCTGGCTGGCTGACTATGACATCTGGCGGCTCAATTTCAACTCAACATGGGTTCAATCGTGGACTCGTTGTGGAACGTTCTTCAAGTGCCAAGTGTTGAAGTCGAGCCAAAAGAAGGATAAAAGTATTGATTGTTGTAGCCCCCAAGGCAGCTCAGAGTGTCAGTGTGCTCTTTGTGACGCAAATTGTTTAGTTAAAACTCACAACTAAAGTTCGTTCAATGGACCAGTCTATAGCAGCTGACTGACTGCTCGTGGATTGCCAAGAAACGATTCATCAATCGAGCGAACATCAAGTCCATCGATGATCGATGATGGCACGCCTCTTTTTAGTTTCGGCTACAAAGTCTACAGCAGTCAGTAAAGTGTGGAGTGCAGCGTAAGAAGTGAGTCCACAACTAGAGAGATGTCAACAAATTCGATGGTTAGCAGCTTCATCGAGGGATCAATAGATCGATCTAGATAGATGGATCGATCGATTGCATCTATCTATCGTCTATATGTTGCCTTGTGCAATGATCGGCTGCTATTGGTCGTCTTTTTGACACCTGACCCTTGGAGGTTCCTTTGAGGCCTCAGTTATTTTTTTAGTTGATCGGTCTGTGGACTGAATGAGAGGAAATGAAGCAGTCCACAGCAGTGTTGAAACTCACAACATCATGATTCGTTCAACAATGATAAACAGCTGCCTGACCCGCTAGTTTTTTCTCTCTGTGTCGTCTAGAATAAAAGAGAGATGAAAGCTCCAACTATAGCTTGCTATTGCTCGAGGCAATGACAAACTAATAAACTTACTAACTAACTAACCCGCTTTTTTCTTTCTGCCTGCCTGTCTGTCTGTTTTTCTCGCTTGACGCGCCCTCTTGGCTACTATTGATTGTTAACTCCAATTACTACCGACTATCAACAACAACAATAACAACAAAATGATCGATCTTGCTGAATAGACAAACCGACGTGTCGCACAGTGGAGCTGTTAACGAGCTCTCCGTCAGTGTTTGAATTTGGCGGCGCTGGTGAACAACAGTGGCAGCATGCAATCCGTGCATCGTATGAGGCCTTTCTAGCTATGCCAATATCATCGTCCACTAATATGGCAATGTTTGAGGCCGAAGAAGGAAGTGCCGCCGCCGCCACCACCAATTATGGAGCAACAAACGATGCCACGACAAGCAAATGGCAACGAACAGGTGACGACGAAAACAATAACAGCAACAGCATCTTAACAACAGCCACTGCTAGTGGTGCTAGTGGCGTCACTAATGAGGCACCGCACAAGCTCACGTTTGCATGTGCAGCTAGTGCGGCAGTGCCACACGCACCGCTCACATTTGTTTGGCGCCTCATGCTCAACAACACCAACAACAGTAACGAGTCAACGCAAAGCAACGTAACGACGCCGGTCACGTGGGTATTAAACACGGGCCACGTGCATTGGTTGCCATCGTCGTCGTCGTCGTCGCCATTCGAGCACACAATGAGATCTGGTGACTCAACGAACGCTGTCAGTGTGCGTGTGTTGCGACGTGCCGATTATGAGCTTGTCAGTTTTGTTACGCTTGAATTGCGACGACACACAACGCGCGCAGCACGTGCATCAGCGACCGACAACAGTTCAACGCATTCATGGCGTCAGCAACAACAACGATGGACATCAGTTGATGACCACAACGAGATCCCAACAACTGACGCTGACGTTAACAGCAACAGCAACAGCAACAACAACGAGGCCGCTTGGCTCGAGCACGCACTCAAGCACCTGTCGTGTACGGCGGCCAACTCGGTGGGCGTGTCCGACGCATGTTCACTGCGTCTGGCATTGCACAGTCAACAACAATTGTCCAAGCCAAGTGAGTTGAACATGAACTACTGCAAATAGAGAGCGAGTTTTTCTCTCTTTCTCCATTTCACTCCTCTTTAATTGACACTAATTGATTTGACTTGCCTTTCATTCGTAACTAAACTTATGATTAACCTTGATTGATCCGAATTGTTTTCTGCTTGCTCACTGGAAACTTGAACTTTTCATCATCATCATCATCATCATCATCGTCGTCGTCGTCTAGGCCAAGCCACGTGGCCAATGCCGATATTGGCAACCAATCAGCTGATCGCGGCTTGCCTAATGTGCATTGTTGTGGTGCTGGTTGCACTAACTCGCTGGATTAGACACATTCCGGCCGGCACATGGAAAGCAGCATGTCATTATCCATCGTCGAGCGCACGATCGTCGAGTGTATTCGGCGACGCGTGTGGGCCGCCCGAACTGACAAGCAATACACGTCATCACAGCGGCTACGATCAATTACCGGCTGTCTCGCTGTTGATGGCCACTAAATTGGGCTCTGATCATCATCATCATCATCACACCGATAACAGCGACAATTTCAATGCTCAAAGGCAGAATAACAACAGCAACAACAAGTTCAATAACATCGAAACGTCAAAATCGTTGCTATCACTGTCGTTGTCGGCCTCGTCGTGTGCGGCCAACAGTGGTCAGGTGGCCGCGCCCACTTCGGGCTCCACAATTGACCAATTCATGCGCCAACAGCATCAGCAACAGCAGCACGAACAACAACAGCGTGACGATGGCATGTGTCGTGAGGATCTGTCGAATGGGGCCGGCAAACAGACGGGCGAATCGTCTGTGACAACGTCGGGCTCGCCATCGACAGCAGCGTCGACACAAAATCTGTTGGCGCGCGTTGTGAAAAAGAATTGCGACATATTGCGTTCGGTGGTCGGTGGCGCCACTGGCGCCTTTGTAGGCCGACATCATCAGCAGCAGCAGCAGCAGCAGCAGCAGCAGCAGTCACAGCAGTCGTCGTCAATTTCCGGTGATGGGCGCACGCAACATGAGCACGCGACCATCTCAAGCTCAACGTCACCATCGTCGTCGATGGCCTCGTCGTCTGATCGTTCGCATGCACTTGGTGGCTGCACTTCGCATCGACATCATCGTCATCAACAACAACAGCAACAGCAACAACATCAACGACAGCAATCGAATACGTCAAGATCGAGTCAACTTTCGAGTTCCGGTCGTCAATTCTCCACTTTAATGGTGCCATGGACACATTATTTAGATGAGCATGTGTTGCCGCGTTCGTTGCACGAGCACGAGGTTGCAAATAACAATCAAAATCAGCTCAATTATGACGAGCTCAACGAGCGGATGAGTTCACTTCCGGTGAGTTCACACACATACTCGAATACGAGCACGAGCACGAACACGAACACGAACACAAACATAAACGTGCACACAAATGCAATTTCCAGCAATGCCAACAACGTTAACAATGTTAATTCGCCTATAAAAAAGGTAAGTGCCAACACGCACGCACACAACGCTTACAAGTAACATGCTACGTGTTACGGAATTCGATCGGATAACCGCTTATAATGACAGTTGAATCATAATAAACATATGCTTGTGACTAATCGAAATCTTGCTTGATTTTTTACGCCCGACTTTTTGTTCGAAACAAAAATAGATTTGTGCCAACAACAACAATTCAATTCCAACAATTCCATTCCAACGATCGGTAAATTATTCGAGCTCGGGCTCGAGCAGCACAGCTGGCGTTCAATCGATAGTTGGCCCGCCAATGTTGTCGGCACATCAGCGACACCTGTCCACGATGGCCAGCGCCAGTCAATCAATATCTATCGCCAATCGATCGATGCAGGTGCAATATGACGCCTTGGATGGACTGCTGCCAATCAATATTGGCGAGCTAACTAGCAGCACCGACAATGGACAGCAGCAACAACAATTTCGTCGCACACAATCGGCTCGTCTATACAACAAGGTAAGTTGCAAACTATTATTAATATTATTCTAGAAAGCTGCACTAGCAACTGACTAATTTGTTTGTTATTGGTGGATATTTTATTTATTTATTTATTGTGTAACGCGCGTCAAATGTGAAGCCAATCGAATATTTGGATCATTCAATTGCAAGTCCACGAGCGCCGCCGATGGCAACAACACCATTGAATCGATTGATTGCAGACGGCAATATTTGGCCCTCAATTTACGAGCATCCAAGCGACAACAACATTCGACAACAACAACGACATCATCAACGGCAGCAGCAGCAGCAACAGCAACAGCCACGTCCAACACCACGTTCGACATTCCACGTTCAACATTCGATGACGACGACGACGAATGGACGAGTGAACGGCGCCAACAACAACACCAATCAATTGCATCATTGGTCATCCGCAGCAGCAGCAGCAGCAGCAGCAGCAGCAACAACAACAACAGAAACGGCAACAGCATTGAACAATGGTGTGTTACGCTCGAATGATTACACGACGAGCAATTCATCGTCGATAGCGGTGTCAGCGGCGTCAGCGTCAGCATCAGTGACGGCCACGGCAGGTGCGTCTCTACAATTGAACAGCGCTGACGTTGCTCTGCAATATTTGGCTTACAATAATAACTCGCGACCGTTGCGCCAGCGAACATGGTCGTCGGTAGCGCCGTTCGCTGCTGACGAGCACGAGTATGCGATGCTACCCCCGTCGCAATATCAAAGCTGCAGCGAGCAGCAATATCGACAACAATTGGAGCGCGAAACGACCTCTAGCTATCACAAATATTTGCAACAGCCAGAGAGACAAGAATATTCATTGACTGCCAATGCCGCCGACGAGCACATCTATGCCAAGCACGCTAATGAGACACCTGATTCTACGCCCGAGCACGTGGCACGTGGCTATAACGTGGCATCCTCCTATACGAATGTTGCTCCACGTTGGTCCAATAACAATAACAACAACAACAACAATAGCCATGACTATAATTCTCCAATACACAGTAATAATAATAATAACACCAATAGTGATTGCGAAACTCCAGCAACCATGGACCACACACCGAGCATTGCCAATTCGCGTGTTGGCCAATTGATTAGTGCATTTGATCCAGCGCAATATCAAGCACGTCGCCAGCAGCAGCAACGGAAGCTGAACTCGATCAACGGCAACGCTCGTGACAGACTTCAATTACATTCCAATCACAATGGCGCATTCATTTGAAGAATTGTGAACACACACACACACACAAACTGACACTGTGAATACAAGCATTCGCAAGTCAATTCAACTTAACAGCACACACATTGTTTGAGAGAAGATATAATTGTGATATCAAGTGTTATTACTTGTTTTGTTTGTCAATATTTTAAGATAATTAATGCCACAATTGACTATTAGATCGCGCGTACGACGTGGAACATTTTCCACGTGAACATTCAAATGAATAAACTATTTTTTCACATGTAATTACTAAACTGGGGCGTTAGCTTTATAAAGGGTAAGAGATTATGAAATCTTTAATATTTGAGCGTTAGTATTGGCTATTACTGTTGTTGTCTCTTGATTGTTATTGCTATCGGCTGGCTATGTTGATTGTTGAGTGCCTTCGATTATCAATCGATTGACAAATTGCGTGCACTCAACAAATGATCGATGTGAGCTCCAAGTGTTGCGAGCTAATACCATGCAAGTGTTCCATTCGGACTCGTGCACGAACACGTGCGACAATTGAGTTGGCAGCTCACTCTGACTGTTGCTCAACTGTTTGCTGTGTGGATGGCCACACACCAAACAAAAGCTGTTGGTGTCTGGTGATGGCTCATTGTTGGGACCGTTGGCTTTGCTGGCGTCCATTGGTGTTGCCAATAAAGTCAACTGACGAATCTCGACAGGTGTATCCAACGGATTGGGCGCCGGACGTGTGTCGATGATGTGATCGAGCAACCATTGCTTGACGAGGCCCAATTGCGAGGCCACATTGACATGCAGGCCATTGTGGAGCAATTTCCAATTGACACGCCCACCCCATGACAACAGCTTAGTGGGCAAGCTCGGCGAGTGGGCGGAGCTGATCACCGACATGGAGTCGGCCAATTGCACGAGTCGTGTCCACGCGTAGAAGCGAGCTCCAACACACCAGCGGCCTGCCTCGTACAATGCCACGTCGCACCTTACTAAGTGGGTGTGTCGCAGCAAAGCCACGCCCACTTTGGCCAACCACTCGAGAGCGGTCTCGCGCGACTCAGTGGCGTTCCGATCGTTGGCCACACCCACCAGCGATTCATACACCAACAGATTGTGTGAGGCAAGCAACAGCGTACGCACCTGTTCCAACAATTTCGCAACCACACGCTGCTTGCTGCTGATAGGCTTCACACTGGCCACACTGTTGTGGTAGTGACACACCCACAACAGTGTACGCAACTCGCGCAATGGACACGAATCGGTGTCGAGCTCCTCGATGCTGCCGGCCCATTGAGCGAGCACATGTTGGGCGTGAGAGCACAACACTTGCACCAGTTCAGTGTTGGCAAACAATGCTCGCTCGCGTTGTGGTTGTGGTTGTGGTTGCTGTTGCTGTTGTTGGGCGTACTTGACGAGTACAGTGACGGCGATTTGCGGTGCCACTTGCTGCGCCAGCCTCAAAGCACAGCGTTGAGCCGCTTGTGACGCCAGGGTAGCGCCACTGTCGTCACCGATTGCAACGGCGGCGGCGGCGGCGGCGGCGGCGGCCAAACTTGCGTCCAATTGTTGTTGCAGGTGCACAACGTGGTGCTGTTGTGAGCTCGGCGCACGTGTTGCCGAGCTCACGTGTCGGTCGCTCGTGTATGCGCTCAAATCAGTGCTCTTGCCGTAGCCTGCAGTTAAGTGACCGTCCTGCAGGCTGCTGCTGCTATCAGTGAAATTAATGCCAGAGCGCTGCTGCAATTGCACCATTAGGTGTGGCGCAAACGAGCGCGCCACGCCCATTGCTTCGCGCCACATCGCGCGTTGAGCGTACATTTCGACGGCCAGCTCGGCGCGACCGGCTCGCAAAAACAATTGCTGTGCCCGCAACAAGGCAGCAGGCGCGGCGTCAGGGCGACCGTGTGCGTGTGTATTGTAGTTGTGGCTCGATAGTTGGTCGCACAGGTGTTGCGCATACTCAACCAGTGTGTCGTTGATTATCGATTGTCTCTCTTCTTCTTCTTCTTCGTTCTGTCGATCGGCGGCACCAGTGTCGTTGTCTGATCGTTCTCGACCAGCCTCGTCCAGCAATTCTAGAGCTTGCTCATAGAGGGCGTGCGCGCGCAACATCTCCACAGCGCCTCGTCGATCGTGCAGTTCAACGAGCAATAGGTGTGCAGCTTCATGCACCTGCTCGTGCGCTTCGAGCCAGTGCGCCTGTTTGCGTCTCACCAGGCGCACTCGATCTTGAGCTGAGCTCGATTGATTCTGTGAGCTGAGTGTGGCCGATTCTGTCGAGGTCGAGGTCGTTGCCGAAGTCGAGCTCAAGCTCGAGCTCGACGATGTGGCCGGCAAAGAGTAAGCGACAGCAGCAAATTCGGCGCCAAATTCAAATGCGTGACACTCGTCGCTGATGGCGTACGTCAGCACGTCCTTAATCAGAGTGCCAATGTCAATGTGATCACGCTTTGCATGCTCACACAACGAACGAACGGCATCACGAACATTGCCATTGTGTTGAGCACACACCTGTTGACACCAAGCGTACGCACATTGTTGAGCTAGTGAACGCGCTTCTTGCCTTTCTTTCTCTTTCTCTTTCTCATCGTCGTTGTGATTGTTGGCCTCGTCTTTGTTGCTTGTTGTGTGTTTGCGACTTTGCCGTTGACCCACTTGGCCAGCAAGCCGATGGCAAGTCAAACGGGCCACCCTGTACGCGTCTTGCCACCGCTCGGCGTCACGATACATGTGCACAACAGTGTGCCATTGACTTTTGTTGTTGATGTTGTTGTTACCGTCAGCGCCCAAATACAACCACTCGGCTCGTTGCAGCTGACCGTTAGCTTGCGCTTGACGCGCCAACATGGAGCGTGTGGCGTCCAGCATTTGGGGCTGATATTGCGCCACTAGTTGCAACATGTGCTTGTCGTGTCCCATCGAACGGTAAGCCTCGATTGCATCATCGACACGTCCTAGTGCGAGCAGCAAGCGAGTCGCTTCGTGAAGCTTGCGATCGGGCGCGCCAGCTGTGCGACACTCCGATAGTAAACGTTGTGCGTGTGCTCCGAGCAATTGTTGCACTTGTTCCGGTGGCAAGTGTTGTCGAGCAAGCTCAAGGGCCGCGTCCAGTGCACCGGCCTTGCACAGCAGCTGCACGGCGAGCGCGTGTTGTGAGGCGCGCACGTACGCACGTGCTGCGTCCAACGGACGAGCGCACTCTCGGTGCAGGTGCTCAGCCAATTGGCACACCAACTGGCGCTGCTGGCCACATTCGGTGTCGCTCAGCGCCGGCAGCAGCTCATCGAAGGCGCGCTCGTATTGGCCCAACGTGAGCGCGGCCTCCAGGGCGGCGCCCATCTCGCCGGCCTGCACGTGATGCTCGATGGCACGCGCGTCGGCACACTCGGCCAGCAGGTGGCGCGCGTAGTCACGATGCAGCTGTCGAAGCGTGCGATCCGCCGCTGCTGTATCGCTGACGCTCGAGTCGTCGTCGCTGGCCACGAGCTCGCCAGACCTGGCGCTTCGGCGGGCCAAATCGAGCGCTCGTTCGTAGCATTTGGCGCGCACGTACAGCTCGATGGCGGCCAACTTGGAGCCAGACAAACATTCGAGCAGGCGGGCGGCCAGCTCGTAGCGTGCGCTCGCCACCAATTTGTCCACAAATTGGCTTTGGATTGCATTGTTCACTTGGGCCGACGGCTTGTGCAACGGCTCCACGGCTGCACCTGTTGGCTGCTTCAACCATGACAACAATTGACGCGCACCTATTTCGACGCTAATCACGTTGTTGCCACCGGACTCGTTATTGTCTGGCAGAGTAGACGATGACAGCAGCTCATTGAGTGCTTCAATGTGGTGGCCTTGGCGCCATTGCCAGCGAGCGCCCTCCAAGTGTTGACCTGATGAACGTAGCCACTCTCGATTGGCCGTCTCTAGCCGCTGCTGAAGTTGGTGAGCGCGCCCATTTTGCGTTGACGATTCGCTGGCTCGGTTGCGCAACACCTGGAACGCCCACTCGTAGCGATGATGCAATCGATGCGCCAACCATTCGATGGTTTGATCGTTGGCCAGTTGTTCCACTCGAGACCAATCGTGTTCGAGTGCAGCCAATAATGCGTCACGTTGATCGGCTCTCCAATTATTGTTGCCGCTATTATTGTTATTGTCGTCGTTGGCATCGCTATTGTTGTTGTTGTTGGATCCGATCATTAGTTGTTGAATGAAACGAGCGCGCTCGGGTTCGTTGCAGCGTGTAAAACATTCGCTCGCTGTTGGCAAGTCACGTGAGCTCAACGCGTGCTCGGCCAATACACGCCAGCACACATTCAACTGGCAAGCGAGCGTTGACATGTCGCTGTCGTCATCATCGTGCCTTATTGATTGTTGTCCGTCCTCAACCTGTCGTAACAAAGCCATTGCACCTGACCAGTCGTGTCGACTCAAACGAGCGCCAAACTCAAGCCGACTCGCGTCGAGTTTTATCCCACTGCTTCCGGGGGGCCAACTCGGATCGATGCTCACAATCAACGCTGGCAACCTGACGTCTGTTACGTCACGTCTTCTCGTGACGTTTCGAACCATTTGGCCTGCAATACCGAGCTGCGGTGCCGTCAGGTGACACACCTCAGGTCGAGCTGTAGTTATAGCTTGAGCTTTGTTGTTGCCCAGCACCTGCTGATTGGCCAACTGGTCGAAGTAATAGATCGCAATTCCGCGATGCCACGATTGCGCAATGAACGTGTCCAATGATGAGCCATCATCATGAGCAGCAGCAGCAGCAGTGTCAGTGTTGAGCCATTTGGCAAATCGACATTCGTTGCTCATCAGCTCAACTTTGATTTCGTTCGTTGTCCCAACTTTGTTCGTCCCAGAGCCAGAATGGCGATGCCACAAGTGTGCCAAAGTTACGCAATACAATTGTTTGCTGCTTGTGACCAGCAGCACTCGTTGACCCGACGGGCTCACACTGAGCCAAACGATCGTCGAATTGACTTGCTTGTCGCTTGTTTCGCTTGTTTTGTCGCTCGCAAACGACGGCACCACCGACACCTGTGTCATGTTAATTGTGGGCGGCTCATCACGCTGATTGTTGCCTTCTTGACGATGTTTTCGAGCAATGTAAGCAACGCTTATTGTCAGCTTGTCGATGGCGTACGCCACAACGAACTCTGTTGCCAACTGCTCTGTTGCCGTTGCTCTGTGCTTACAACGGATGCTCACCAGTGAATCATCAGTGGGAGCCATCAATGTGGATCTTGACGTGTCGTCCGCCATGTTCGACATGGTGTTATGGGATGAACGCAATGGTAAGCACGCAATACGCGTGTCACTGGCCCACTCGAGGAGCCACAATTCGTGCTTGGTACGTACCACGGCACCTGTTTTCTCGAGCCCGTGCTCGAGAAAACCAACTCTGGTCCACTGTTTCAATTCTAATAATTGTTTCGAATCGTTCGTGCCCAATTGTAGCTCAATAATCTCATGATTGTCGTCTTTGTTGTCATCCTTGCTTTTGATTATCTGTGCTGATGTTGACAATCGAGCCAATATTAATGAGCCAGTGGTCCAAATGATTGCGTAACGCGACCCACACACCAATTGAATCTTGTCGATTCTATGTTTAGATTGTATGCGTCTAGTTAGCACCTGGCTATCGGATGATGAACATTTGTAGCGAATACTGACACTGTTACTTGTGGGACGATCCAATGCAATTACACTTGTGTTCACTTGTTCCTTTTCGTCTTCTTCTTCCTCTCTGGCTTTTGTCAAATCGTCCGTTGAGGTCTCGATATCAAGAGATTGGATATTGTGGTTGTTGCTCGAACAATTCAACAATTCCAGTGTTCCCTCGACTGTGCCCAGCACCACACGAGCGCCGTCCGGCGACCAGCGCAACAAAGTGATACTGGCCGACGCACAGCATTCAACAGTGTGTGTCACGCACCAATTAGTTGTTGTTGCTGCGGCGCTCCTCAAATGCTGCACACAATAAACGAAAGTACCAGCGGCGGCCAACAGAACATCAGGTCGACTCGACACACTTTCGATTGCATGAATGCACCATTTAAGATCAAGTGTAGTTTTTGTTTCCTTGTCGTTAATTGTACTTGAACTGGCATTTGCACTTGTTGTCGTGTAGGTCGTCTCAGGATCAAAGTGTACGATAACTAATTGTCCGTCTAGACCACCAACGCACACGTAATTGGCTACGGCAGTGCTGTGTGCACAATAATAACAATAACAACAACAACAACATAGCGCAAATGGAGCGCACGAGTGCTCGAGCACAATGCGTGTCGACATTACTTGAGTGATTAAACTTGAATCGCTCGATGATTCCGAAACTTTATCGATTGCGAGCGCCACAACGTGTCCATCAAGAAATGACACCACAATTGTTGCGCAACTATTGTTGTGCGACTGTTGATTGGTGCGACCCTCATTATTATTAGTATTGTTGCTATTGATTGTTTGTGTTAGCGCGATCGGCACGCTGCCCGATTTTCTGCTACTATTGTTGTTGTCATAGATTGTGGTGACCACTGAACTACTGTCTGTCGACTGTGTCGCCGATTGAGCTGAGCCGCTGACAATGAGTTTCACTTTTGAATCGCTAGTGCCAAACACAATGCCACTATTGCACCACAACAAACAAGTAACAGGCGCTGAAGTAACAAACTTGCCCGTGATCGTTGTTTTCGTTGCGGCCGGTGTCGTTGAAGTAGTCGAATTACTACGTCGCCTGGCAGAATGAGAGGCGGACTGAGTGGAGGACGAACGACGTGACGACAACGATGATGTCACTGGTTGCGACTGAACAACAATCGAAGACGCTAGACGATAAACATAAATGACGCAATCGGATTGAGCCACCGCCAAACGAGTGCCGTCGGGCGAATAATCGAGTGCCGTGAGAGTGAACGAGGAACGCGAATATCGACTGGAATCGATCGATTTCAAGGCAAACTTTTCACGTTTCTCGCCACTCGGGGCCTCAAGTACGAGCACCTGATTTGAGCTGCTCAAATGGACAGCGAAACGAGCTGAATCCGGTGACCACACGCCGCGTTCCAGTGTGTTGATTGATTTGTTCGCCACTCGTTCTGATGATGCCTGCGCTTGCTGCACCTGCAACAGCGTGCCTTCATGCTTGATTTTCATGCCCACTTCTGTCTACATCTGGCTCACTTACACATTAATTGTCGATCACTTGTCGATTTATTTTTACTTTTTACACTCACGATCAGTGTGCAATCATAAACATTTAATAATGTTTATAATATCGATACAATCAGCTGAGCAGTTCATGCTGAACGAACGAAGTGAAACTTTCATTGTGAAAGCATATGAACTCGAGTGACTAACTCGTTGCGCATGGCAACGCATAAATAAATAAATAAAAGGAATGTTTACAAAGTCCTGTACTGTTCTTTGCAAATGTAATTTCAACAATTCAGCAAATTTGAACGACTTTTCAATCACTTTGAACCACTCTGACCACTGTTCCATTGACGTGCTTCTAGTGCACGTTTGCGTGATCATTCGACAATTAGATCGATGATGATCGACGATGACGATCGAGAAATAAGACACCAGAATCGAAATGAATCTAGCTCTAAGCTAGCATTCATCCACTAGGTTACATCCAATTGAACGGAAACGAGAGTGACTCTTGAAAAGAGTGCTTATTTTGCTAGCAAACAAGCCAAGTAACCAAGTTTCGTTCGATCGTTCTTTGTTTTTATTAATGATTTCCAGCCACGGATTGACCGGGCCGGCCAATCATTGTTCCACTTTTCCTCACAAGGAACTCACTCATTGAGGAAATCATCACGCTTGGTCCCGATGCACAACGATACCATCTTCTTCTGCCGCATACTGCTTGTCGATCATTTCTTTGATAGTATTGTTGGTGCCTTTCGGGTCCAATTCAATGGCCCACGAGAAATTGATGAGCGCTAAATGGTTATTTTTCATTTTCTTATGCACCTTGCCAGTTAAAAAGTAAACCATTGACTCTTTGGGCTCTAACTGTCGCAAATCGGCCAAATCCTCGAGTGCTTTGTCATTTTGGTCAGTGGCAAAGTATATAGTGGCACGATGAAATTTGCACAGGGCATTCTTAGGATCATACTTGAGCGCCTTGCTCAGAGTCTCGATGGCGGCATCGCTACGTTTGCACGCGTGTTGCACAACAGCAATGTGACACATTAACACAGGATTTGTAGGCGATATCTTGAGCGCCTTACGATGATGCATTTCGGCCAGATGCCATTTCTCTTTCTTATAATAAATACAGCCCAATCCATACCAGGCATTGTAATGCCGATGATCTAGACGAATGGCATTGCGGAAACATGTCATTGCTTGATCCATACGATCATCGGCATTCATAAGCTCGTGTCCTAGTAGCGTGTAAGCATACGCGAACGACGGATCAACTTGTAGGGCGCGCTCGAGGAATTTGATCGCAGTTTCATGCTCCTTCTGTAAACTGAAACAATTGCCGGCAACACACCACGTTTCAGGCGCTAATTTGTCGAATTCAATTAGCTCCTGGGCTAACATTGACAATTTAACTTCATTATGTAAATGCCACAACGACGAGCTATAATATTCCATGCCGCTCAAACGATACGGTTCGCGTTGATGCGCCAACTCGTAATATTTCACCGATTCTCTATAGTCGGTCTTCTCGTAATAGGCTCGGCCTAAACAACAATACACCCATCCAGTATTAAAATGTCTCTCTGGCAGTAATTTCAATAAAGCTACGACATCATCCAATTCATAATGTGCCAAACAATCGAGTGCTTTCCCCAATTGGGCCAAAATATCAAGAATGGTCTCTCGTTTGTTGCAACCAACAAATGATGCAGACGTGGGTCGCGCAGACGATGCTGGTATGTTGTTGTTACTATTGTCACGTGTCATTGGTGTCGATTGTTGTTGTTGTAGCTGTTGTTGTTGCTCAACAATGGCCGTTGAAACACTGGTCGCGGTATTAGTTCGCCTTATCTTTCGTGGCGGTGCATTAGGGCATATGAATGAACGTGTGGCGGGTGTTTTGTTGTTTTCTTTCACAGATATTGAGGTACTGAAGAGGCGACGAGTTGAGGTCGACGGGCAAACTGCGCCGGGTGAAGTTATGACTCCGCTCACTGTGCTGCCAGTACGTCGTATTTTACGTGGCGGTGCATTGGGACACACAAACGATTTAATAGCAGGCGTCTTATTATTCTCTTTCACAGAAATGGACGATGTGCTAAATAGACGTGAGCTTCGTCGCAACGACGTGGACGTACTATCACTGGCATTGTTCACAGTTTGTTGTTGCTGTTGCTGCTGCTGGGGTGTCACCAGGCCCGTCGTGCAGGTTTGGCGCGCCGTTAAGGTTTCCATCAAATTAGTGTTGTCCTTCAAGGTGAATATGCTCTCTGGGTGTGTTTTTGTTTGAGTCAATTGAGTCAAGCACTCAAACGAACGCCATAGGAACGGATTCAATTTTAAACTGTAGGATAAATATTCTGCAGCTCGTGCTGGACGCTCTGTTTTACTGTAGATCATACCTAATAGTTGTGCTGCAAATGCAGCCGAATCACCGAATTCGTTCGCTATTAGTTTCTCCGTCGATGAGGTTGGTGGGTGAGGCGGCAGTATTGATTGCGATGTCAATGCTAATTCTGCCTCCTTATATTTGGCTAGCTCAAAACAACAACGAGCCAATAGTAAGCGACATTGGGGCGACTTACAATTGAATGATGTTAATATTGAATAAGCAGCATTGGTTTTGCCTGAGCGATAATGACACGTAGCCAACAAATAGACGCTCTCTTCATTGTCTAATTCAGCATGCAATCGTTCGGCCAGGAAAATGGCATCGTAATGATCGTAATGATCTAACGATAATCGTATGATGGCCTTCAAGGGCTCATGATCCTCGTCGATGACATCCATCATGATTGTCGATGTTTGAGTGTAAGAATAATAATAATAATGATAATAATGAGAACCGATTCGGTTTTTAAGCCCAATACATCGACAACGATGACGATGACGATATCAACATACAATGGGCGGTTGTACAACGATGCGGCCACTGTACACACAAACACATACCGAGTCGGTGCAGCTGATGCACTAGTGCTGTTAGACAATTGCTGCTGGTGCTCCTGCTAGTACAGGCTGCTCCAGCTAATAGCGTACACAGACACAGAGGCACAAACGAGAATTGGTGGCACCAACAACCATCAATGCGTGTACTAAAGCGTTGCAAAATATACACTAACACATGCACACAAGCACACATTCATCGTGCATCGTGCATCGTGCATCGTGCATCGTGCATCATGCGTTAGCGATTCAATCCGAACAAAAAGGTGCGCGCTGAATTCGAACAATCACACTGACACAACATCACTGACTGATGTCATCAGTCTGATCGTGTTGATCAATGGAATATCGACGATCTTGTGAATAGTATTGATTTGATTTGATATCCCTGTGTTTAGTTTATTCTAATCAATGTGAGCTGAGTTTGTGGGATCGGACTCTAGATATTTATTATTACTAAGCTAACCGACAGTCGTCAACATGGACCGCGAAGAGAAACAGTTCGAATCATCCATCGAGTTGTTGATCAATTACACACAAGACATCAAGGTGTCCATCATTCGTTTCATAGCCAAAATCGACTATGATCAAAATTCTCTAACATGGCCGTCCGTTTTGGATTCTTTCTCACTGCTTTGTGGTCAAATCAACAATCTCATGAAATGTGTGCGCGAATCACGATCACACTCGATCAGTAATCGAGTCTTGTTACCGAAATATTTATCACCTGATCCTGACCAAGAACTCATTGCCATTAGTGAAGGACGAGTACAGGCATTCAACCATGAAATGGTGCCTGATTATCTCCGAACAAAGCCTGATCTTGACATCGAAGAGTTCAACATGAAAAACCAAGAGAAAGCCAAATCCTTGTCGTTGGAAATGGGCAACAAACAAGTGACATCTATGAATAAAATGATTGAAAACGTCATAGGCCACATCAAATCTCATCGAGCCGATGTTGATCACGAGGCCTCCAGGATTGCGTCCGCCCCCAGTTACACTGCCAGTCATACCAACGATATTATTGCCGCAATATGTCACGGACGCTTGTTCAAGGCTGGAACTCAGACAATGGCTCAGCCTACTTCTTCTGGACCCGCGTCTGCCAGCGCCCCTGCGCCTGCTGATCAAAGGCCTAAACCTGTGATGAGAGCACCTCAAATCAGAACCAACATCAAGACTGCTACGAATCAATGAATGCACCAACCACGCAAAGAGTCCTCAACTTTTCATCAGAAATAGACTTTGAATAGCGCGCTAGCACGAGGCCGGGCGCGTGTGCGCCAACAACGTGCAGCAACAGAGGATCATAGCAATTTTGTTGATTTCGGTCACTAATTTACATTCGACATCTGAGGTTGGTAAGTGCCACCCGATGATGATGATAGCATCTTTGAGTCAGGCATCAAGAAGAGTTCATGGAGCTCTCTTCAAAAATGTGTTCCCATGGAACGGTTTGGACGAGTTCGCCGAATTATTGAAATCAAATATTGTTTACCGATCAGAGGATAATTTCAGTTTGATCGCCATTCACAAGCCCTATGGGGTCGGGGCATTCACTGCCGCCGATTCTAATGTCTCAAAACAAAACACTGATAGGATTCTCACTCGAGTATCTGGAGAACCTCGTTATTCAATCTCGGACGCTTTGCCGCTGTTGCAACAAAAACTTAGGGCACCGGACAATCTACACATCATCAAGACAATCGATCGTTATATGAGCGGGCTCACTTTATTATCATGTGATCCACAAGATGTGAAGGAGCGTATCAAGAGATCGATCCGTAATTCGTGTGTCACCAAGAACCCACCCTACGGATTCAGAGCTATCACTCACGGCTATCCCCTCATAAAAGGCAATATTTTATCAGAGAAAGTGGGACTGAAGTTGATTGAAATAGATGAGCTCGGTGATTACAAGGAACCTGTAATCGTGCCAGAACCAAGCAAAAATATGGCCAAGCGGGTTCGCAAAGATGAAACAGTCATGCAAGTTGAGATGCGCATCCTGAACTCCAACCGAGAATATTCGACCGCATTCATCGAACTATTTATCACCACCACCAAGTGGGATGCGCCTCGATGCTATGTCAGCAGCAAAACCTCGTTCATTTTAGGCGATGTGAGGTTCTCTCGACGCATCCGAACTATACTTGGCAAGCCAGTTCAATCGAACGTGCTCAATCTAAAGCGTCTTGACTCGAGTTATGACAACTATGAGCCACTGAGTCCAGTCATCGCCTCAAAGTTAGGAGTTGCAAGGAACGCATCAGTGCCTCTCATGCTGGACATGTTTTCTCTACGACTCAAATCATTTAAGGGTTCGAAAGATCTCATAATCCAATCGCCTCTGGTGCCTCAACATATGGCCGACGCATTGCAACAGTTAGAGTTGTCCCAATCTCCAGATCAATCTGTAGATAAAGGGTGCCAAAGACTTGGTTTCCAAAAAGAATAAAAGAAGCACATATGACTAACTTTGAGCAGTGCGTTTTCGATCTTCCGTTGACTTCTATGGCAAGCATATCATTTTCACTGAGACATAGAAGATTTTTTCAAGATTTTGCAACTCACTTCATCTCATCAGTAAACATAGTACTCTGTGCCAAATTTCAGTTGCAAGAGTGAAGACATTTCTAAGATCAGCACATGGTAAAGTGATCATATCCTTTATACGGTGGACCGTCTTAGTGAATGTAAAATCTTTTCCCTCGGAGATTTATTTTCTCATTCAGAGAGAATATACGAATGTCGATATACTCTCCGGCTCAATAGTTAATGACACAGACTTGTTAGCACCAAGATCAAGTCTGACTGTTACGAGTCGATCATGCCTATTGAGTACAACGATAGACACGTGATTCGTTGGAGTCAACACAGCCGTCAGCATCAGATCGTGCAATAGGTGTAAAATGTTGAAGAAAGATTGTTTCCTGGTAGTTGAGGTCGCTGATATGCGACGCGATCCAGGGCCCATGAAGCGTGTGAAATGTCCAAGTGCATAATACATAGGATTCTTCAAAAACCTATCATTTCCTAAATCAACGAGAATCGGGCTGTCGACTTCATTGCCGGACCAATTCGGGCCTCCAGTCATGTTGACCGCCATGTTCCAATCGATCCAGCCATTCACATTTCGCCTCAAGTTCTCAATTATGTCATAGGCATAATCGGCACCACGAACCCAAGCACCAGGATCAGTTCTTCGTTTCCAGACTGGTGTGAAGCCTGTACACGCCTCCGTGCTCAATAGGAACTCGACATCGTCTTTATATTTACGATACAAATCGTCGGTGTAATGGTAAGTATAGCGATTGCTGAAATACCAGTGAATACCAATGCCGGACACGTATTTTTTAGTCTCACTATCTGCCATGATCTTCTCAACTGCATGATTCACGAAAATTAAACTATCGTCGCCCACGATCAACTTCAATCTATCTTTGGTGTAACCTTTCTCAATCAACAATGGCCCAAGATGATTCTTGAGAAACTCATTTTGTTCCGATGAGTTCATAATTAAACTGTTGAAGAAGTAAACTGGCAGCATTGCAGAATATGGCTCATTTTGCAAAGTCATACCCCACAATTTTACGCCAGATTCCTCGTAAGCTTCAAGGAATTTGACTAAATATTTGGCATATACACGGAACATAGTGCTGTTATTGACGGGATCGCCTTTGAGATGACCTCTTACGAGAGTGTGAGAAGTTTTCATCCAGGCTGGTGGCGACCAAGTACTCCCAAACAGTTTCAAATCGGCCTCGGTAGGTCTTGATTTCGTGATCGTTCGCGCTCGCTTGATGTACGGAATTTTGAGGTTGATGTCTTCCCGGGCCAAGTGCCAATGCTTCAGCTCTAGATCGGGCTCGTTGTCTTCAGTATCATCGTAAGTGTAGGCTCGAGTCGAAAAGTCAGAGCCTGAGATAGGAATACGACCTATACTGTATTGCAATCCAGTTTCACCGAAGTAGCTTTCAAGCACTGACTCGTCTAAGCTGTTGTTCAACAGACTCCAATTGATTACAGTACCATCAGTGAAAGCGCCACCCCAGCCAAGAATCTCTTGGAACTTCTCGTTCACATTCACCATGATAGTGTAATCTGGGTTCTTGTTTACGGGACTACTTGCTATGGCATGTTGAATTTGCTCGAATCTCTTGCCAGACTTAGAGCTTTGCACGTGCAACAAAACGTTGCTCTGCTTCTTGGGCCATTCAAACACTAGATTGTCACAATAATCCTTAGTGCACTCGCAAACAATGTGATGCTTGTCTGCTACGCTCATTTGGCGCACTCGACATGGTCTCGATACAAGGTCGTCGTCGGTAGCCACATCTGTAAAAGTGTTACGAATTGTATGTAGTGTGACACATTTGATTCGATAAGTCGCATAAAGTCGTCAATGATGTCGTCTTTTATTCGAATCTCGTAGATTAAAACTTACCATTCGTAGTTGACGTTACTGGACATATGACACTGACCACTAATAAAGTCAGCACAACAATCCCAAAAGTCTGCTGCATGTTAGCTGGAATAAATAGTTTGGCTAATCTATGATTGCTCTTGTCTGATCCTTCGTATTAATGATCTTGAATTCGTTTATGATGATGTCCGGGAAAATTTGTCAACTTATAGCAAAATTTTCGATCCCTATCCTTCTAACAGATGGCGCGATAATTGCCGGTAAAGGGTGCCAAAGACTTAGACGCAAAAAAAAGAAAAGAAAAGCGAGCATGTGACGCTGTATGCTTGAATGGGACAGATTGTACTTTATTCGTGTTCTGTGTGCTAGTGCAGTTGCTCGGTGTTATTCCTGCGTGTGCCTGTGCTTGTGCCTGCCTGCGCGTGCGGGTTTGCGTGCGTGTGTGTCCCGCAGCCGCAAGGCGCCTGAGTGTGTGCGTGTGCGTGCGTCCTGAACAAAATTAGCCGGAGTTGGTTCTGTCGAATCTCGCCCGTGGTGATTGGAGTGTGAGTGTGTCCTTTATCCTGCCTTTGAGCCTGTGTACGTGCGTGTGTGCGTGCTTCAACCACCAAAAATTTTTCCACTTTTTTTTCACTTTTTAGGGGAAGCAGGGCTTTCTTTTTTTATGTT
>JAIFTH010000382.1:0-31184 GCA_019968535.1 Fragariocoptes setiger
ATGAATAAAGTACAACCTGTCCCATTCAAGCACACAACGTCATATGCTCGTTCTTTTTTCGGACTAAGTCTTTGGCACCCTTTATGAGTATGAGTGCGTGAGTGCAAATCAACGAACAAGGGTCATATGATCGACTAAAAGCTTGGCACATGCCGTTCCAGACGCAACTCAGGTCTTGCGAGCACAGTGGTGCGTTCATGGCATGTGCCTGGTTGAATCTAAGCAAATGTTGGTCATTTGCTGGCTGACTTTAACTTTGAAGTATGTCCAACAAGTTAACGGGCACGGTTAGACCAGTGCCAACTAGAGCCTGCTTGTGCTGACCATCACACAGTGCCGCCTTAATGTGCCGTCGCAAGAGTTGTCAGCAGCAGCAGCTGGAGCAACAACAACAAGCACCGCATGCAGTATAAGCCTTTGTCAGTGAAGAATAAAGAATCCTTTTAGCAAGCGTGAATTTTCCACTGGCTCTGACGCAAACTCTGATTCAAGCAACACACCAACTGAAATTGAAGTTTAAGTTTACCTCGGAATATTTTCGACTCAAGTACTGTTGCATGCCATTGTAAGCCATTGAATTGTTGCTGATCTAGATTTAGTGTATGTTGTGGTGCAGGACAAGCAAGTGAAATGCAGCACAACTTGTTTGGACCGTTGTGTGAGCAAGCCTCGTTGTCCACCTGCTATTGCTCACGCAATGTGTACGATGTTGACGACGTTGATAGGCGGCCGAAGCACAAGTTGATGATGCTCATGAAACTCGCCAGTATCCTGAAGCACACACGAAAGAAGCTCAACAAGAACACGAAAGAAGCTGGTCCGTTGTTGGAAACTACAATAACGGTACAAAAGCTACCAGTTGAACTCTAACTGCAATTTGACAGCACATGCTTCATCGTAGCAGCAGCAGCATCAGCAGCAGCCGCAACAACAACCTGACCGTTCTCTCTCTCTCTCTCTCTCTCTCTCTCTCTGACTCTTATAATAATAATCAACATATGTTGGACAAGGAATGTTAGACGCGCACAGTGGAGTGAACTGAAGTGAAGCCACGAAATGTGAAGTGAGTGTGCGGCGCCAAAAATAACCTTTCACTCATAGTTTAATGAACTTTCGCTGTTGCGGCTCATGAACTCTCACTCGCTCGCTCGCCAACAGTTCGATGTCCGCTGCGCACATCAAGCACGCAAAACTAGCCAGCTTTACTCACTTGCATTTGCGCACTGCTTGTGGCGGGCGTCTCGCCAGAGACCATGGCAATGCCCGATGTGTCTGGCTGACTGACTAGCATACACAATGCCGGCGTTGTTGTTGTTATTGCTGCTGCTGCCGCTATTGATGGTGCGTGCGTGCGTACCGTGTGTGCCATGTGTAATGCTTTCTAATTCGCAGTACACACTATCGTCGCGTCTTGTGCCGGCGTACGGGAGGAGCCAGCAGTTTCGCTTCGTTTCGTTTCACTGATGGCAGTCAAAGTGTCTGGCCAAGTGCATCTAACAATGCAACAAAGTTAGCAGAAGAAGCGAGAGAGAGAGAGAGAGTGAAAAAAGCCAAAGAGCTCATCGAGCGATAGTGAAGCCGAAATCGCCTAGCTCGTGTGTTGTGGAACGTTCACTTGCTTTGTTTCACACTTGGACCATCAGTCAGTCAGTTCTTCCACAGGCGTCGTTTGTTAGTTCGCTCATATCCAATCCTCTACATGTGTTGCTGTCGCTTTCATCGTTCAATGGCAAGATCGTTGATCTCGATGATTGTGCACTCAGTGTGTTGAACGTACCGTTTCTTGTGTACGTCGAGCTTGCCAGTTTTGTTGCTTCACTCCATCGGACAACAACAACAAACGACAGCTAGAAGGATGTTGCTGATAATTGTTGGTTGATCAATATTAGAGCAATCAGTCAGTCACTCAATATCAAAAGCGTCTAAAGAACGAAAGAAAGAGTTCATAATGCACTAGTTACATTTGTCTACTGTACTAAACATACACACACACACACAAACATCATACTAATGAGTTGATTTGAAAGTGATATCAGCGTCCGAAAGAATGCCGGAAATTATCAAACGAACTTTACTCCACATCCAATCACCTCAAGAACAACAGCAGCAACAGAAGCAGCATCGGAATGATACAATAACAGTGGGAATTTTAAGGATCATCATCAATAACAAAGTCAAGCATCGAGGCAATCGGTCAGCATTATAGTTATACAATATTGTTTGAAACTAAATTTGCAAACTTGCTAATTGAATCGCCATTATCATTCGGTTGAGAGTCGGTCTCACGAGTCAAATAACCAACGAGAAAATCACGGCAACAGCAACCACAATGATTGGCTTTCAATTTCCAATGCCACAGTGCATGAAGCGTTCCGGTGGCGATTCATTGTACAGTTCGTCCAGTTCATTGGGCTTTCATGATGGCTCACCAGAGGGCTTATCGTCTTCATCCGGCTCAACATCAACATCCACATCGCCCCTGTCGGCTGCCCCACAGCATCATCATCGCTACCTTCAATCGAGCACAGCATCTCACAATCACGCAAATCATCTCCCATACAACAGCAGCAATCACGAACGCGAGCATAACGAAGTGCCCAACAATAGCAACAGCAAGCATTCTGGCAACAATAAAAAACAGCAATCCACCAAATCGACGCCATCGTCTAACGGTCAGCAACAGCAGCAACAACAGGCCGCGCGTTCAACATTATCAGTACTAGATTATTATCCGAATTTGGGACACGACGGTATGCAACTTATGTGGTTTCATGACGCTGAATGTTACGGCACACTCAAAGAGGCACTCCGAGCTCCGCAACAGTTCATTGTATGCGGCAACGTTGTGATGGCCCAATCAGGCCGATTTCAAGTGCCTATAATGTATAATCAAAAATTCAAAGTTAGCGATATTCGACTTGAGAATTGGCTCGACGAAATTATACGCGCCGACACTGTTGGACACACACGGTGAGTTGGAATTTGTGTGTTAAAACTAACTGGTCTAATTGTTGCAATTTCATTCAACGAAAGTGTTCTTAGTTTCGTGTTGATTCAACATTCTAAATTTCATTCTAGATTGGCGCCAGCTGTGACACAAATTATTATTCAAGATTTGAGAAAGATTTTCTAATGAAATCCACTTTCCACTTTCCACACACACACACACAGTCATGCTATCAAGCTTGAGCTTATGTCTACACGAGTCGTTGAGCCTGCATTCCGTATACTGGCCAGCATGGAGGATCGATTCATGGGTCCAGTGATCATAGGTGCTGCCATTCTTACAGGTATGTATTCATACAGAATAATGTCATTCAATAATGTATCGAATCAGGTCACGCATGAAAACTATTATCTCAATAAAATTGGAGCAAAAATTGACCATTTTCTTCACACAAACAGAGAACCCCAAATCAAGGCCACCAGTTGATCCATGGACTTTCTTGATGTTATGCCGCAATCGAATGCCACGTTGCACCATCTCAATTGGATGGGAAACAGCCAATGATGGTTTATCTCACTCTCCTGCTATATCGCCTTCTATTATCATGCCCATTTCAAATTTGATCGGACCATTGGCTGTTCGACCCGATACTCATTTGGTCGAACAAAGTCACTCTAACGGCCAACATGGTCTCAATCAACGGCAACAGAAACAGCAACAACAACAGCAACAGTCGCCAGTATCGTCGAATGGATCGAACGGAGCCAAATCACCTGCTTCGTTCAATTCTGACTTGATAACATCGGATTATCACGAAGACGAAGATGACGATGATGTCGAAGATGACATCGATGCCCCGCTTGATCTCATCATCAACATCAGCGGTAAGACTCTAGCGCGTCAACGTCATCGGCATGCCGCCATCAACAGCAACGATTCTTCTGTTCATAATCTAAGTCATCATGCCCATCATCATCATCATCCGTACAATAATTACGGCAATAGCAATAATAATAATGCGCGCGTCACGTCCACTAGCGCAAATTTATTGATTAAAATGACAAACCAACATCAGCAACAGATCTCGGCAATGTCCTTGTCGTCTATGGCCAACCACATGGCAACCAATTTGAGTGTCAACAAGCACACAAAAGATGCCGAGCTCAATAATAAATTGAGCAACCAACAACAAACACATCCACAACAACAACAACAACAACAACATCCGAATCAGCGACAAACTAACATGGCAGAATGTCAGAGTTTGTCGCGCCAAATGATTGATAATATGATTGGCATCGTTAAGGAATACAATCTCACGCAACCGGTCACATTTCCCGTGCGCGCTAGTGTAGTGAAAAATTCCATTAGCGAACTACAGAGACTTCTGTTTCAAGTGGGCGCCAATTCCACCATCACTTGTTACGCTGAAAAAGACGACAATGTGAACTTGGACGAATTGCTCATGATTAGACGTGCATTCGCTACCAATCAAGTGCTTTACGATTTGCCCGAAGAAGTGGCGTCAAAGTTACGCTCGCTAGTACATTGATCAACAAAGTGCCTGCTATATTGTCAATTGGAGTCTTTGGTGTAAACGCAACTGAAATATACTGGCGGATGTTTGTAACTCTCTCACTCTAAAACCTTGTAATTTTAAAATCTTTATAAAGAAAACAATCCGAATCCGAATCCATATGAATTTTTAGAATGAGAATTGAAAGTTGTCGTATGTTTGAACAAACACAATAGCGAAATAAATAAGTAACAAAATATTAAGGGACAAAAGAGGTGTTGTTTAACAAAATCGTGAGTTCAATCGCTGGTAGCTTTACATGTATGTGTTAGATATCGAACTTGACTTTGTCGGAACGCCTCCTGAGCTCTGTCTCATCCATTGGATCGATCTTGGCTCCCATACGCGTCACAACACGTGGTTTTGTTTTGTTTCTCAACGATGTTTCATCTCTAAAAGTGGCACTAGCAGGATCCTGAATAGATTGCTCGAGCTGGGTTCCATTGCGCATAGGATACGGCAACCTGTTGACCATATATTGCTTGATTTTTCCATCAGCCTTCTCGGAAATGATAACATTCCCGAGCTTGTCATCGCGACGTTTCAATTTCTTGGCCTTTACCAAGTATTTTGATTTCTTTTTCGAACTGGTCCTGATTCCAGGTCCTGTCCAGCCGCCCCATCCGGGCAGAAAGAGGTCCAGATCCTTTGGCTGTTCTTCATCTGCCAATTCTAACTTGGCCTTTTCGAAATCTTGCACGACGTCGTCACCAGCAAATGCTTCACTCATGAGTTTGCGTTGCTCATCATCACAATCGCTCATTTCGCAGTCGCCATCGTTATCAAGAGGCTTTGCAGAGTCACCATCAGTTATGTTCTGATTATTCTTTAACTTGAACTTTTTACTGACGGTCGCATCTAGATTTGTGTCCAAGTCTCTCGTGATGGCTTCTTCTTCATCATCGGATTGATTTTTGGAAGATCTTAACCATGGATTGTAATTCTTTGGATCTGCTTCTGGTGCGGGCCCGTCTTTCGACATATCTGCCTCGGTGGAGGCGTGAGATTCTTCATCAGAATGTTCAGTCCCGGATTCATCTTCCGAGTCATCGTCCTCGGACTCAGATGCATCAGAGAACTTCGGAATCTTTTTGAGGTTCTTCTCAGCCAATCCAATTTGTTCGATCATTGCTTGACGAGCTTGATCATCGAATTTAGCTCTAATCTTCACGTGTTTCGCCCATTTTCCTGTGTTTTTATGTTTCAAAGTTGCTCGCTCACGTGCACGCAACCTTTCAAGGCGCTTTATTTCATCCATCAGCAATTCTTTGTTGGATTTATTGGCTTCGAACGCCTTCACATCTTTTCTAATCTTTTCATGCTTCAATATACGGCGATAACTTTTAGATTTAATAGCCTTCTGACGTTTCATTTTAGAGGTCTGGTGACTTATTAAGGCTCGAATTTTTTGTAACTCGCGGTGACGGGCTCGTGCCTCATCGATGCTAATTGCTTTCAAGAATTTAGCCTCCGCCGGTGTTAATTCTTGGTTATCATGCAGAACAACATCACTGGATTTCAGTATTTGGGACACCTGACTCTCAAGTTCACTCTTGGCTGGTACATCATGAATGACTTCATGGGCTTCGTTGATGCCGACATCAGGTTCTTTCAAGGGAAACTTTAGCTGGTCCGCTTTCGAACGTTGTTTGACAATCGGATCCCACTTGGAAACTTCTTTAGCGGCTTTGTCAAAATTCAGACGCCGTTCGATGAGATCCAATTGTGTCTTCTCCAAAGGTGTTTCGACTAATTTTTTACGAGACAACTTCTTCAGCTTTTTCTGCAACTCAAATGCTTTGTCTCCGCGGATAGACTTGAGCATCTGGGTCAAGCGGACTCCGCGCCGACCCTCATTCTTAGTTCCTTCGTCCATATCAATGCAATACTAATCACGTCGAAATAATGCCACAACTTTAATTGTTGTGTAACTGTCACTTCAATGCAAGTATTGGTTCATTCTCGATTGAAATCCACGTGCCGATGTGTGTGAAACAGCGCGTCATTTGAAGGACAATCTTTTATGGGCCGGCGAAACTGCGATTGCAGTTCGCACGTTGTCATTGCGGGCAGCACGAAATATTCTCTATGTTGCTGACAAGTTCCACGATGAAATCGCAATGAAATCGTCGCATATCATTTCAATAATTGCAACTACACGTTATCAATATATCCACTCTCACCGCGTTATAGATGAATAACAATAGCATTATCGAGACACATTAACATTCCATGATGCCCGAAACGTTCAGCTCTGTTGAAGCTGAAGACATTGCACAAAGCGTTGTCAAATTGCAAGAAACCATTTTCAAGTCAACCAAAGAAATCAAGAGTAATGACTCAACATTTGATACAAATAGTTTACCGAGTTGTGCCGGCCAGCTAATCTCAATTTACCAGCGCTACATTGGTCTCAAAGCTGCCTATCAAGCTCATGAAGCGGCATATTTAGTGCTGGACAATCAACTGAAAGACAAAAATATGGGTAAGACCATTATCGATGTTCCCGCTTACAGGAACAAAATAAGCGAGACAATTTCAGATCTCACCGATAGATTCATAGAGCAGCTTAACAAAAAGGACAATAAATTGGAAGAGCTTAATGCGATGCTTGGTCAAAATGTTGCGGCGCCTTCACCTGCCAAGAAACCTAGACGAAGGAGCTCTAGGCGCAATGTCGAGGACGATATTGCTGAGGTTGATGAGGACCGGCCTTTCCGTATTCCTAAAGATCCAATAACCAAGCAAGCAATTGAAGATGCTGTCAAAAGCAGGATCTGTGGTCATGTCTATGATCGTAAGGGAGTTGAAATGCTATTCCAACAGAAGGAACAAAATCGTCGTCGTGTTCGTTGTGCCCACATGGGTTGCAACAAAGAACTGAATCGCGAAGATATCATCGATGACCCCAAGCTTTCAGAAAATATTGCCAGAGCGCGGATGAATCTATAGACAACAATTACTAGGCCATTTTTAAGCCGTGAAATCTTTTCTTATCATATTCAAAAACATTATTTTGTATCTAAAATTTAATTTCATTTGATAGAATTAAAGGAAAAGTTATTTTGTCATCATCTGAGAGAATCGTCGGTACTCGAGTCGTAAAAGCTCTCTGGTTGGTGCGTGTTGTGCCAGTCGATCAAACGAATCATCATCTTCTACTCCAAAGAGACTTGAGAATAATGAGTGCAAGAACGGGCTTGAATCGAATTGAACAGTGGTGGGTGGAAGTTTCACCATGGCTTCAAAATGTTTCTCTTCCAAAGCTCTTCGGTGGGTTGGCTTATCTGTCACTTTGGCAGACTCGTTAGGTGTATAGTCTTCAAACTTTTGATCGGTTACACAATAGAGATCGCGAATCACTTTGCGACAGTGCATAAGCAAGATACACCGTCGAAGTGAACCAACGAGTTCGCGAACTTGCATGATTGAAACAGGTATCTGGTCGTCGAGGCCTTCCTGAATGTCGAGTGATGAGATGTTCAAAGCTTGTTCTTTGCGTTTCTTCTTGAGTTCTTTTTTTCTCATTTTTGATTTCTGTTGTTTCTCAATAAGTTTAAGACGCCGTCTCTCTTGAGCTTCTTCAGGATCGGTCTGTTCGTCTATATCTTCGTCCGTAGATTCGTCAAGGTCTTCTTGATCCTCATCAACATCGCCATTTTGGGCGCCGTCAATCTCCTCATCATCGTCATATTCCTCATCGGCGTCGGTGTGAGATATTCCGAGACTTTCTTTGAACTGAGAAACAGTATGAGATACAACAACCGATAGTGTCATGTCGATTTGATGAATCAGATATAATGGTTCGTCTAAGAGGGTAAATGGCAGAAACATAATATTGTCGCATATAAATTGCAATATGTCGCTACCACTACATGTAGCAAGAACATGCTTAGCTTCATTGTCCTCATTAGTTGATAGCATAGATGCGGCGGCAGCAGGTAGTGCGCTTAAATCAAAGAAGCGTAACAAAGATTGTATGAAAGCGCGTCTTTGCTGCCTGGTGGTGGCAATAACTGAGTATAAGGTTGATAGCTTAGCGCCCACGTTAACAATATCTTGAGCTTGAGAAGCCTGACTTTGTTGGCTATGATCTCCAGCTGGTCTAAGCTTCTGATCATCTGATTCCAATTGAGGTACACGGTCATATCTCAAGAAACCGCGGTTATGACGGTTGAGGATGAATGCCTCCAGAACACCTTGACGCGCCTTCATGCCGACAAAATTGTGATATTTACGCTCAATTTCTTGTAGAACGTGATCGGCACGAATACGTATTGCTTGATCTTCGTCAGTAGACAAAGCTATGAGACTAGGAACTATCTGGAGTGGATTTATGTGACCTCCATTGTGGATGCTGTGAATTAAATTGATGGCAGCGCGACGAATTTTGATTTCAGACGACAAGGCACAACTGAGCACATCACGCAAATACAATTGAATAACTGAAGATTGAGTAGAATTTACATCTTCTTGTTTGGACGACGTCATCTCTTTGAGATTCTCGCGCGACCAATCGATAGTTGATGCAGATTTTATCTCTTGGGTCACCTCGTCGTGCAAATAATTTCTGAGATTGGTCAAAACGCATATGCTCGGCTCGGCATTATCGTTAGGTTGCAAATCTACGGCTAATTTCATAAAATATTTGTAAATGTTTTGTGTTTCTGGGCGTAGCATGAGCTGTGGTGAACGCTCAAATAAAAACCCTAAACCGTTCAACGATTTCAATAAAATGTCAACGCTAGCTTTGGGAGTGTTGCGCTCAATATCGAAATGTGACGTAAGATTGCCGTTAGATTTTCGGTCGATATTAGCCTCTACGAAGTATACGAGAGAAGCAAACAGCGAATCTCGCTCCTTAAGTTCAAAGTGTTTAGCCAACAATCCGCACGTGTATAAAGCACGCAAGAATCGAGCTCGATGGCGGTCTAGATTAGTGGGATCTTGACGGCATAGCCTAATGATATAGAAGAATTTTTTGAAGACATCATTTACGAGTTGATGGTTCTCTGTGTGCCGATGTATTAGCTCCGACAAGCACGATACACTAACTGGGATTACGGGAGCTCTTCCGCACAAGATGTTTTTTGTAAGGTCACTTTCAACTTGTTGAAGAAGACTACTGCTTGGATTGGAGATGAGAGGTAGGACCAATTCAATAATTTGAATAACTTTGATCAAAATCATCAGCTCAAGTTGGGATTGTCCTTGTGTAGCAAGATACGATTGAAGAGTATTGACGTGATGCATAAGCAACAAAGGTGAGACTTTGGCAAACAACCAAAGGGTGGTCATTGCGGCTAAACAAGCCGCTTTTGAATCAGACTCTTGCGAGTTCGATGTGAGCTTGTCAGATACAAGAACATCAATAATTTGAGCAGACGCTGTCATTGTTTGACGGACTGTGGCCATATCGGTATTGATGGGCTCACCGTCTTCTCCAACCTCCTGATCGAGCATAGCAGATTTTCTCTTGTTTGGTACACTTGATGTTATGTCACCGTTTACAGTTTTGACTTTGAGCAAGCTGGACAAAAGTTGATGAAGCCATTCGGTTCCAATACCCTCAGCCAATACTGTTGCAACGACATGGGTGATGCAAGTGACTTTGTCGTATATAGCTTGATGACTTTTCTCCTCTTTGAACCACATTGTGGTAAACGTTTCGGTGACCATCTTGCGAATACCTTCACCTTCATCGTTGATACGTTTAATCATTTTGGAGCAAATCTCAGGGACTTTCCTATAAGAAGGATACGTGAGACATATTTCCTTCAAAATCTTGATGACTCGCTTGCGTACAGACACACCGGAGTCCATGATTCTCTCAGTGATTATGTCATAGTATTTATCGACTAGTTTCTCGGATTTACTATTGAGTATGAATCGACCGATCAATTCAACTGTCGATTCACGAACACTAGATGATTGGTCTAGGAGAGATAGTTTGATCGCTTTTTGAAGATCATCGCGAGCCAACAGGTCAATTGCGCACTTTTGCAATGCATTATTGAGTATATGAGATAGGGACTTCATGGCTCGAGAACGAATATTTGTGTTCGCAGTAGTTGACAAGGCTGCGACTATATGCGATAGGGCTGCATCAATCAATTTTTGAGTGGTTGGAAGAGTTAGATCTAATATCCTTATTATGGTCTCTGCTGTACGCTGGTCAATCACGGAATCTTCATCGGTCGACTCTGGTGATATTGGCATCTCGGAATTTTCAAAGTTAATAATATCTGAGGTAGTTTCAAAGTTAAGATGCTCAATATCATCCCCTTGAGCTGATTTAGATCTAGATGACACTGCGACTATTTTGAAGAAATCTCGCACCATTTGATAGTGCACATCTTCAGTAGATTGAGTTAAACTTTGGTCTCCGTTAGATGCACCTTGTTGTTTTCCATTGTTCGTATCGTTACTTTCTTCATCTGAATATGCCGAATGATTGCTCGCCGGATTCTGGGAATCGCTAAGAGCTTTGGCACGCCTCTCTAATTCTTTGAGCCATATAGCACAGAATATGTTGCGTGTACACTTTGATATTCCTTTCTCTCGGCGGCAAAAGTTGAGCAATGCTAGCCAGAATTTTCTCTCATCTGCAGGGGTTAGTAAGCTGGGAGTGTCTTCGTTTTTAGTAGACGTAGACTGCTCGATTGCCTCTGATTTGGACATATCTTCATCTGTTGCGTCTTCGTCTTCTTCCGTTTCGCTGTCATCCTGAATTTGTCTAGACTTCTTCCGCACCTCTTTAAACTTCGATTTTCGTTCGATTTTTGATTCTGTTTTTGTTTTACTTAAAGGAGTGGGAAGATAGCTTAGATCTATGGCCTTCAATGATTTCAAAGCGTCCTCTTTGTCTTTACTCAGCATACTACTCTGTCGCGTAAGGCGAGCACAGATGGTGCCAAGATGTTCTAAACTGGCCAGTTTTAGAGCTTGATTTGAAGGTTGACCTGACCCTTTTTTACCATGCTGCGGGGCTATGTTTTGAATCAACAGCTTGATGAGTACTTGAGTAAGCAACTGTGACGTGCTCCAGCTTGGCTTATGCAACGTCACCATGAGATCTTCGACAAAGGTATCAAATAATACCCTATAGTCGCAATCATCCTTCTTGTCAACACCACAACACCGTCGGAGGAATGATGATAGAAAGGCAAACGAAACCCTTAACGCAACATCGTATTGAGATTTCAGAGTGCGTTCGTAACTTTTCAGATCTTTGATGTCTTGCAGCACATTTGTGGAGTTCATGTTGGATGATTTTATAGAAGAACTTGATGTTTCTTTGCCATGCGATTTTTTGATTGTAAATAACGATTGTATCAATTGCATTATCAGCGCAGAAAACATAGATATTGACTCTGCTGATGAATTGTTGCCGGTGCCTATTTTGTATTGAACTCGATTGCGCTTTGATGTGGGTAATCGAGCTATAGAGTGCAAAAGTTCCTCCAAAATGACCGTTTGATGCGCTTTGTACGAAGCAAATATGGCCGTTATCACATGAAGAGCATTTAGTTGTAATTCATTAGAAGATGATGAATCCATCAGGAAGAAAGCAGTCAGGGCGGCTCGTGATGTGGACAAGACTAAAGTGTCGGTAAGAGTAGCTTCGCTTCGACACGAGAGAAGTTCGTTGACAAGAGCAAGTACTTCAGAACTTTTTGCATATAATTTGCTTAGGGAATGCTTACTGAACGAAAATCGTTTCGTTAAATTGCTACGTTCAATGTTGTGACCGCCTTTGGCAGATTTTTTTGGCGATCCACAATTCATGCTAGTGGACGTGTCTGATATCATCATTAAAGACATGTTAACGAATGAAATTATTGCCTCAACACACTCCTCAAGATACACACGGCTAGACATGCCATTGGAAGTCATGATATTTAGCGAAATCACAGTGCAATCGCAGCAAACTTCGAACCGTGTCATTTTGCTTGATTCGTCATGGTCATTCTCATCATCAATATCACCGGAGTCTTCATCTCTGGAAGGTTGGTTTTTAAGAACTGCACTCTGCAATGTTAGCTGTGACGTAAGTGCGCTCAATAATGATGTGATTCGATTGATGTTTACATTTTTCATTTGATTGGATCTTTTCAATTTGGCACTTATAGCTATGAGATGAGTTAACTGTTTAGGGGTAAGATTGACACTCGAGAATTGCATCATGGACGATTTCTTCAATCCTGTCTTGGCACGTTTTCGCGATTTTGATGACGATATGTTGTAGTCATCATCAGAGCCTTCTTCCTCTGTAGCCGAGGAATCTTGGCCCATAGCATATTCTAAATGCTCAGCAAAGATTTCGTCAAGAAACTTTTCGAATTTTCCAAGTAGTTTCTCACTTGATCCAGATGAATCAATGCTAACTTTGGCTGTAGCTGACTTTGGGGTTCGTTGTTTCGGTGGCTTGACAATGACGGGCTCTTGCCTCTGCTTGGGTACCTTTGAGGATTGTATAACGGGTTGGGACTGTTGTGATTGTTGTATTGGCTGGTGTTGATTATGATGCTGATTTTGATGTTGGTGATGGTGATGATGATGATGGTGATGTTTATGCTGTGATTGATTTTGTGGGGGCATTGGTTGCTGTTGTTTCTGAGTTGGTTGGGGCGGTAACGGTTCCAAAACTGGAACAAGTGATGGTGGAGGTGGCACAGTAATGACATCCTGAAAAATCTGATGATGATTGACGAGGATCGATAATAATGGTGATGCACTGTCATAATAGTGTGCCGAGGTTGTACCTCTAAAATTGACATTATTCTGAGAGATGTCAAGCCTGGCCACACGCAAGGCGGGTGCTATAATGGCAGCTATCTTGTGGGAAATGGCCGGGTTTTGTAGTTGCAGTTGTTGTTGATGATGGTGTACATTGTTGCGGTCAATTAATGAGTCGGTGACACGAGTTGGGCATGCACTGGGCAGAGGCAGCTCGTCGAGTAAATCAACGAGGCTTTGGACAGTTGCAAAGCCCACACCATTCATGATAGGCATGATTGGTGTAGAACTCCGGATATCGGGGGCTGATGATAATTATTGACAGCTAATAATTTGGTCAGTCAATAAACTATAATCGAGTAGGGCCTGTCCTTTTGCAGGACTTTGTTTCGATGACACCTTTCAAACTAAATATTTTCAGTGAACATCTGTGAGTCCAACTATCAGTGTTCACATTGAAAAGATAATGGTTTAATTCAAGAAGTGATTGCTCGTGAACGCTCAGTTCTCGAGTCCAAATACAGTGTGGACCACATTCGTCGCAATCGATGTTATAGCGATCCTCGTAGAACACGAACCGATCTCAATAAAGCTGCACAGCATGCACCAATGCACATTTTGCCGTAACGCAAATGTGAACAGACATTTGTGAACATTATTTTCGTTCACGCTGACGTTGAAATCCAATAGAGTCCCGTTTTTACAAAATGACCCAAAAATCTTGTTTTCATCGTGTCTGTGAACATAGCTGTACACCATTTTGGATGCAACATACCGTATCTTTTACGGTCTTTCTCTCAATTGTAAACTTACTTTGTACCAATATATTAAGTCTATCGACTCGTTTGTATTAACGTGGCTCTCCGGGTTAACTCAACTTTCATCATCTTAGTTACTTCTTCAGATCATTATACTTATATGAATCAATTTTCAAATACTATCTGACATGTTATTCAATTGTGTGACCCAAAGAAGTTTACGAATCCCGTGATGATATTGCCCTTGACTCGATGCTCTCTCAGAGCTGCCCGACTCTTAAGAACACCTAGCTTTATGAAATCCCAAGTGGCTAATGCTTTCAATGAGAGCTCCGCTTATGATGGAGATGGAAAAACAACGGTATCAGTGTTACAAAATGATACAGCTGGAGAATTGAACCTTGTTAACTCATATAGTCCAACTGGATTTCGCCTGAACAACCAAGCGTTTGTCTTCGGTTCCATCATATTGTTACCGACAACTTTATATGCTTGGTCAGTTCGTGATTCAACTGAGGTCACCGATGATTCATTGATACTATTTGACCTCATCGTTCCCAGAGTGAGGACACTTGTGATTGGCTATGGAGATGCTGGTGCAAAATTTGATATGTCACTGTTGAACTCGTTGAAGAAAAGGGGTTTCAGCTGCGAGCTCCTACCTACTCACCACGCAGTAACTACCTATAATTTTCTGGCCATGGATGGGATATTAGTTGGTGGTGCATTTATACCACCATCAGTGGTGACCACCTCTGAAAGTGATCAATTTGAACTTAATTATGCTCACAGGGCTACTAATAGTACAGGATTGACAGAGACGCCCTCAGAAGAAAGAGATGGTGGACTAAGCGAACATAAGAGGCGAATTAAGCTCCAAGAAGAATTTGAAAAAAGACGAGAAGAGTAATAAATAATGAAAGACCAAAAACTGTGGTATCTATAGCCTTAAGCATATCAAATATGATAGAAAACCTGGAAACTGAACTCCGAGTCACGATGACCGTTTCATTAATTCATCTATAGAACACACCTACCTATGAGTTTTCATTGCAATAGTTGCAAATTGCTATAGTTTACCAAGATCTATCTTAAGTGTCAAGTTTTGCTCATCTTCTCTAAAGTTTCACAACAACGTGCACTAACTTCGGGAACCATTTTGACGAATTTGTCAGCGCATGTAGTGGCGCATTTCTCGAACTCCTGTCGAGCCTTATTGTCATCCTTGATTGTTCGGGCAGTGTCTTGGCAATCCATGAGGCATCGATCTACACGTCCCTGAAAGGCAGTAATCTCGTTCTGAAGACTCGTCATAGCAGTGTGCAGAGGTTTTCCACATTCTTCAATGCATCTATCTACCTCTTTTCCAGTTGCTTCCTCTTTTTCTAGACATGTTGAACCAC
Organism: Fragariocoptes setiger; assembly: GCA_019968535.1. NCBI lineage: Eukaryota > Metazoa > Arthropoda > Arachnida > Trombidiformes > Phytoptidae > Fragariocoptes > Fragariocoptes setiger. The sequence continues at coordinate 15,424 of JAIFTH010000382.1, forward strand.
ATCTAAACATTTCTCGCTGAATTTTTCAATGTTTGTTTGATTGTGACGAAGTTGTATGTTAGCAATCAGACATCACGGTACGATTTATCATGATTTTGACATCACGTTGTGGGTAAGTTCGACCACGTGGATGGGTACGTACCTTGATCCTACGAAGCTGCGTTCTTTCTGCAGCTTCATAAATGTCAGAGAACATCCCTTGTATTCTGCGTCCCAACTCTTCCGCCATTATTAATCTATCGGAGCATTAATCGTCATCAATAAATCAAGAGCTTGTAAGTCAAAAGGATTGATTTGTTTGAGGATAGAAACTGGATTTTATGAACGCTGGACCACGCCGATATTGCCGCAACATCGTGGCGGTAGCGTTGAATATCTGTCTTCAAATTGCGCGGTCAATCTTTATTTTCCTGTCTGATAAACTAGGGCCTAACGTCTGCGAACGTGCGCCCGAAATTACGGAAGAAGTCGAATTCATGGGGACTATTCATCGCTATATCAGTTTCCAGGATCGTTGATTTGATCATTAATCTATCAGATTCAGTTCATCATTTAAAAAATAGACAGTCTCAATTCCATCAATATTTGCTGATAAGCGCGTATTTCGTTCACTAAGTGAATCGTTCCTGCAGGATCGATTATCTAGAGACGCTGCTGGAAAATCGCTCTTATCGCCGGCGTTGATTCATGTCTTCTGAAGAATTGGTTTGATTTCAATTTCCAGAGATTATTTATTATTAAATTATTGATCAAATTCTTTCAGTAAATTAGATGAATTTTTGTCAGTCTGTCAGCTTTCACCCACTCCAAGAAACTTCAACGTCTTTTCATCACGATCTGTCGTCATACAAAAACGCATTTTGCAGATTGACCACTGATAAGGTTTGTTTCAAAAAACATGTCACTTATTATAATGGTGTGAATTTAGTGTGAAAGTGATAGAAAACCTATCAACATAATGATTTACTCTTGCGCTATGGTTAATAGAAAATTCTTACCTCCCATTTCGTCACCATGCAAACCAAACTGAATCAAATAAATGAGAAGTGATCCAAACGAAATCCCTGATCAACCGCGATCATAAATCTATTGAGACATCCCAAAGTACAGCTGGCTCATCATATTGAAAAGCATGTCATCGACTGTAACTGTACCAGAGCGTACATCGACTTATCGCAAGTCTCAAAGTCGGGCTCGTGTATTTATTGGAGGACTTGACTCGCCAGTGACTCGTGAGGATCTCGAAAAGGCTTTTGGAAAATATGGACGCCTTGAAAGTGTTTGGGTCGCCCAGAATCCACCCGGCTTCGCGTTCATTGTGTATGAAGATGAACGTGATGCTGAGGATGCTGTTGCTAAGATGAACGGCGAAACCTTGATGGGTAATACCTTAAGGGTCGAGCACTCTAGGCCTAAGTCCTTCGGGGGCCGTCGTGGCGCGGGAGGAGGAGGCCGATTTGGCGGCTCAGGCGATTACGATTCTCACCGAGGTGGAGGTAGGGGCGGCTATGGATCCAACGGAGGACCCTATGGATCACGCTCATCTGGACCCTATGGTGACACGAGAAATGGTGACCGTGGCTTTGGCCGCCGCTCTGATAGGGACTTTGATTCGCGTGGTTCTCACCGCGGAGGTGGTTCGAGTTATCGTAGCTATGATTCCGGCGATTCGCGTCGCGATCGTGATGGTGGAAGAGACGGCGGACGAGACCGTGACCGTGATCATGGCAGACGAAGTGGAAGAAGCTCACCCAGAAGACACGATTGATTGCTTGTATCTTTCTCTGGTAGATATACGTATAATTTGGCACTCCGTCTATCAGAGTACGGGAGAGCATCATGATAACTTGTACTTATGACCAACGTTGTGGAATGCGTTCTCTGTAATGAAGATATTGTATATGGGCCATGACTCGTAGCCTTCCCACCAACTTGTGGAAGGAGACGCACTTAAGATACTGATATCCCCAAAATTCTACGCGTTTATACATAGACACCAACAAACATCAGAAAATATGACCAATCTACTACTCTTTGAACTCATAAGAATTCGGATATTCACTGAATTCATAAAACTGTGGAATATCCGCCATTTCGATAACGCACACATTCATTTCGACTCATCTTCGTCATGGAATCAGAATATGATCTCACGCTGATTGACCTTCCTGCACATCTCTATGTACAAAAAAGCAAAAATACTCTACCCGACTTATCATACATGCTAACGACCTAAGTTGAATTTGTCGTTACATTCATAGCACAGCGTAAATTTATCTCATTGTCTGGTGTTGCAGCAAAGACCATGGGAACATGGCTGTAGATAGTAATCCTTCTGAAAGTGTCCCTCGAAATAATGTGGATGAAGCCATGGTCATTCAAAGGAAATGATTCATTCGGTGTTTTATTTATATGCTGAATATTATCGAGCTATACAAATTCCTTCATCTCTCTTCCCTACAAATGACCGTAGATGCAATCATAAGGCATCCGTTTTTTTAAAGCACATTTATGCCGCCCAAAATCCATTTTAACGAACTATTTAAGAAATCTCCTCAGGCTATCAGCATGGGAACGGTGGTTATGATTTGATACTAAATTCGTGACCTCCCCTCGCTCATTTAATCAGAATTAATGCATTATTCTGCTGTGATCACTTCATGGCCATCTAATCCAATCATCTTTTGTACGTTCAATTGATTGTTGCAAGTGAACCTCTGCAAGTCCGCTTTAGATAGGCCGTGTCTTTAAATTATTAATGCATTGGATAAATAAGACCTATGAAAGCACATAAATTCGCTAAAAAGCTGCTGTTTTGGCACGTTTTGTACAATTTGTCACCCCTTTTGCTCCGTTCAACAATCTACGATCTGCTGCTTTCAATTAATATATATTCCAAATGACTAGTATTGTATGATTCGGTTTATTATGTTTGAAGGCGTTACAGAATTTAAATCTATGCTTGGATGAATCGTGCAACGATGATTGTTGCTCTTGGTGTCGGCTCTTACCATTGGTGAGATTTGAATCGACGATATGATTGGTGATCGTCATTGTCGTCGGCGTTCTCTCTCTCTCTCTCTCTCTCTCTCTTTTTGTTTTCTTACTTGATCACAGTGAGCTGTGTCAATCAAAATACTTTTTGATAAACCACACTGGTTGTGAGAGAATTTCAGTTGAAATGTAGCCGGACAAAATAATACTCAAATCAGTAGAGAAAGTGAATCTCGCTCCTTTGGTGCCCGCTGTGCCATAATAAAATAATTCAATGGTCACAATGGAGAAATTTAGCTCAGTTTGTTGTGCTCTTACAAGTAAAAATGTGCAAGTAAGCAACCTTTATGTACAAATACACAAGTATCAGGACTATCACGAGTAAAAAAGCTCAAACGTCGAATGGATAGGATTGACGAGATGAAAAATTTCTCCAGCGTCGGCGGAAATTTAATCCCTCGCCAGGTTGCCAAACATTCAGTCATTACATTTGCTGCTGGTAGTTGTTGCTTCATAGTACTAGTACTCTCTAACTATCTGGCTCTAATAACGGAACAAACAATTTACTGTTTGCTCCGTCGTTTTGTTGCTACTTTTGCGCTTTGTGAATACTCTGCTGATTCAATACAAATTCTTAGTTCACCTATTTGATCGATTGAGGTCCTGGCGCCGCCACTTGAAGGTTGCTCGCTCTTCCTCCTAAGATTTATAAGTGCAACGTTCACGTTTGTAATGCTACTCTCGATCATTTGCGTTCGAATTCACTTTTGCGCGTGTTTGTCCTCACGTGAGGCTAGTGTATTGGCCACACATCGGCTTGTCTCGCCTCATCGGTGCGTCCTTCTGGAGAGCAACTCAGTGCCTGCTGAAAATAGTGCTGACTTTAGCCCAAATCACTGTCAATGGACGTCTGTCTGTCTGCCAGCTAGCCAACCAGCCAGTATTTGTCCATTTCAATTACATGTAAACTCGAGCAGCACGGAATGTTTGTTGTCGTTTGTCTATCTGCTTAAGTTGTCTGTATGTCTGCTAGTAAGCGCTAGTGTATGTAATGAGCAGGCGAAAGGCCTCACATTCTACTTATTTTTATTTTACATGTTTGAACTCTCTAACTGTGTTGTTAGTTCCTCTGTGAAATTGGTTCCAATATAATAGGCATCGTGTATTTGGCTGGGCATTGGCAAGATTGGCAAGATTGGCGCACACACACATACATAACTTCCGTAGACCGACAGCCATAGCAAAAAGACAACTGCTACTGTACTTACTTACAAGTGTACCATTTTTGCACGTACTAACAAGCAGCGTGTGAGTTGACAAGCAATAGGCAAGCCAATAGGCAACTGTGGCATCAATCACACAGATGGATGGAGCATGTGGTACGCGCTAGAGGCCAGGATTCATTCGAATAGGCAGACAGGTGCAGCGGCTCAACAATGGCAGTAGCAGCAACATCGTACAACTGTCAGCATCGTATTGCACGAGCTAATAGCGCAAATCGATCTGAGTACAGCACACAGAATAAAGTGGAACTGATGTTGGCTGTCGACACGTGATGCTGAGCACGTTCATCATCGCCGTCGACGTTGACAGTGTCATCCTGCTGACTGTCGGTGCCGTTTGATTTTAGGGTAGAAAGATACCGAAGTGAAGAGAGAGAGCTGCTACTAGCATCGAGTCCATTCAAGCGATTGATTCACTTGTTCAAGAGAGTTTCACTGGCCCCATGAAGGCCCGACCAAATAAATACGAATCCAGATATCTTTATACAGGTGTCTTTATAGAGAACAACTACTGTTACTCCTAACGAACCGACGTCGCTCAACTTACAATGTTTGTTTCTCGTGCTCGTCACGTTTCGATTGTTTGATTTCACAGCATTTGAGAAGCTGCAGCAAATTTTTTGAAGCACAAGCATATAAAGTATTGCACTCATTTATTGAAATACAATGAAAGTGATGCTCTTGTAACACCTTGTTGTTATTGTTCTGTCTGTCCTTCTGTCAATAAATAACAAGGCCTTATCTCAGCTTATCACAATTTCTACAATTTTTGGCCTTGATATTTAAGTTTGCAATATATTTATCACATCTAACAATCGCTCTGCAAGATTATACAACAATATTGCTATCGTATCAGCTCAACTGTTGAGTTTCGTTAGACCAGTGATGGAAATTCTCACAAAATTTTGTCATAACTATCCTACTTTGTTCAGTAATTCGATATAGCATTGTAGAGGCGAGCGTCTAATCGAGATGGATAAAGCAAATGATTGATATGTACGACAAGAGCCTGACGTTTTGTGCAACTGAAGCTTGATGATGAAGTCTCAGTTGAGATCTTACACTACGTCTTCAACATTCTAAGCGAGTGATAAGAGCGATCTGGTCAATATCTTGTTTATCTATTTATCTATGTATATTTAATCACCATAAATCGAATTGATTTTCGTTTGTTCCATAGTGTTTGAAATCAGATAGTGACAGTGAATACCATGAGGATGTTTGTGCCATTGTTTGTCTTGGTCGTTAGCTCGCTTCGAGATTGCAATTTGTAGGTTGCTTGTCGTCACACATCTTGTTAGATGGTCATATCGACACGAGAAAGTCGTTAGTTGTCAGTGAAGAGTCCGAGAAACAGAGGAATTGGCAATCTATTCTATTACAAAATATCAATCATGAGTTATTTCTAATCATAAGAATCGAATCTTAATTTACAGTTCGAAAACTTAAACGCATACACAATGGGATCGTTATTTAATTTGGCCGTACAAACCATCATGTTTTATATCACAGCCGTTGGGTAAGTCATTCAACATGATAATGTTTGCGAGTCGAATTGTGATTGCACCGAATAACAATCTTTTCGAACAACCATTCTGATCGAAAGCGTTTGCATTGGTTTGTTCAAGTTTGGCCAGACTTTGTATTCGGGAAATAACTACACACATTTCGACATGTTATTGGGATTTAACATAACATGCGTATCTTTAATTGGAATGATCGGATCTTTGTTTAGAAACGCCACTCTATTGAAACTGTTCGCAGCTCTCGACATGGCAATCTTTGCAGTGTATGCTCTATTAGGTTGGCTCAAAAAAGTCGAATTCTTACACAGCACACTATTGTGCGCAGCCATTCTATTGTGGTTATCACAGGAATTGATTGAGCCTCAACAACATCCAGCTCGTGCGCCGAAAAAATCCACAATCGTGAATAACAAATTGCTAGAGATTGAAAATAGTAGTAACAAACAATCACTGCCAACAGCACAGCATGAAAGCAATCAAGTATCGCCGACTGCACCGCCAGCCGAAGAAAATACTGTGCTGACTATTGTATCAAAATCCAATGAAAGCCATTCTGTTTGTATTGCATAATTGAGTGAGTTTTCACGCATGTACTAACAATTGCGAAACAACTCTTACAAGCCAATAAACTTGCTCAGAATAGTTATCATAGATTGAAATTCTTGCTTGTTTTTTATTCGTCATCCTATTGTCTTGGTTTAAAAAAGTGTTCCAATAATAGAAAAACAAACCATCAGCAACCGCTGGCGCGCAATTTGCGTCTGCCTAATGACAAGTGTGAAGCTGGTCGAATTTCATGTTCTCTGCTCTTCTCACTTTGCTTGCTCGATAGAATAACACGACGCACTTTGTGAGTGTGTGTGCCCGCCGTCACGTTGTTGCCACACTCGGTATACACAATGTGTGCGGTTGGTTACTCGATGCCGGGCACGTAGAATGTGTCACACAGACGCATAACAAAATTCAACGTCGCATCTAAAACCATGGCCGAGAGAGAGAGAGAGAGAGAGAGAGAGAAAGGGGAAGCTCGACAAATGGTTCGCATCGTAACTAGCATTCTCGCGTACCATTTGCATGACGCAATAGCAAGCAACTAGCGAAAGGCGAGCAAGGGAGAGCTGATGTTCGCTCTCAGTGACGTTGTCTGGTGAGAGTCGCTTGCCAAGCGACAATGCCAAGCTCCTACACTCTGCTTGCTCGCGCAATCGATGTCGGCAACACCAATAACGTTGTCAGCGTTGTGTGTGTGTATGTGTCTGTGTGGATGCGAGACATTTGTGTGAGCGTCTCGCTCAATCAGTGCCGCAGTCGAATCAGCAGGAGTGAGGCGCGTGCACGTGCAGCGCGTGCGCTGGCTCTCATGCGCGCGCCACAAGCTCGAGCTTGTGTTAGCACAGGAATAGCTTGAAATTTTTGTCCGTGAGGGAGAATCAGTTGCCAACCGCATTGCCAGTGACTCAATGAGAGCAGCGCGCAAACTTTTCGTTGTGAAACGCTCGTTTTCGAATTCTCTGCAAACTCTAGCATAATATTAAAGAAGAATCATCAACTGAAGAATCAAACAAAGCACGCGTAAGCAGTTAATACTACAAAGCTTATAGTTATAGAAAGTTTATAGAACGTTATCTCCATAGTTAAACTGAGATAAGTCCACAGTTAACAACAACAAACACATCAAAATCAATAAACACATTCGATAACATCAATAGGAAGCTCATAACAATAGCAAAGTAAGGCTAATGACAAAGTTCTCGATTAGATCAACTATGCTCTTGGATGGACGACCATTGAAATGACGCCCAGATGCATTAAGTGTGTCCTGTGGACACTCATCAGTGTAAATCTGCTCACGCTGGTCGTGGGCGGACTCATCACGTGGCTCGGCTATTGTATTCCCAGTCGGTAAGTTTATTTTCATATATTTCGACGTCCATAATCGGTCGGCTGTTGTACTTAATAACTACCGAACTTGATGTTATAAATAACTGTTATCATTAGAACGCATCATCAGTTAGCTGGAAAATAAGAAGCGAAATTATTCACTTTCGTCGGTGAAGGTCTCACGAGGCATCATAGCTCTCCACGCTCTATTTTACTCTCGAGAGATGGAAAAAATAAATAAATAAGAGTTGCAATAAATAAGAGAAAAAGAAAGCATACAAAGTGTTACAATACTATAAATAACTCAAGCCTTTGATGACGAAAGTTTGCCGCTCAAGATTGCACGGTACGTTGCGGGAAGACATGACACGACGAGACAAGATATAATACGACAAAACTCAAATTCGTAGTGCGATAAATGAATGAGAGTTAGTTAGATTAATCTTTCGTTAGATAGCCTCTCATCATTAGCCTTTTATATTGCGTACAATGCTTTCATTACCGCCATTTCATGTATGCAGCCTACTGTATATATTTCGTATGCACAATATTCTATTCGATATGCACAGCATATGTAAATGGATGGCATACAAAATGACGTGTGCGTGTGCACACAATTGATTATTCAATTCAGACATTGATCATTGCGAGCTCAATCATCATGTGCCGCTTGTCACTCGTCGCTCGTCGCTCGCCACTTCCCACTTGCAGCGGCTCACCGTCGAGCTCCGCCTGCATCGACCATACAAAACGTCGCGACTGCCTGCTCGTAACAATACAACTGGCACTATTGCAGGACAAGCGATCGTACGTGTACACGTGGCTACGTGACGGCATACATTTTGGCAAGGTACATATTGCGTAAGGCGAGCCGCACATCAAGTGCTTAGTGTCACTTGGCGATAATGACGCTAAGCGACGATTTGGGCCAACTGCATCATAACTGCACCAATGTGCACCTGTCTCTTTAGTCGCTCGTCTAGACTCACTCCCTCAGCTTTGTGCTTTTATCATGCAAGTGCAATATTGCGCGAGCAGCTGTGTATCGCTTATGGACACACAGCTAAGTCTATGATGACAGCTGGCGCCACTTGCCCTTTTTGCTATTGCATTTGCAGACAATAAAGCAGTTGCAAAGTTTACTAGCTCGCCGCCATGTTCTCTAGTACCACGTGAGACAATACAATGACAACAAAACAAACACACAACATACTTACTTGGATATTCTTGAAATGTAACGTGTGTAACGACACTGAGACAAAACGAATTGATGGCTCAACTCGAGCGGAACAATTGTTTTGTCAGGCGATACCATTTTCGTTGTTCTACGATACTCTTCGATGTGTGTGTGTGTGTGTGTGTGTGTGTGTGTGTGCGTTTAAGCTCACAAGCATGAGCAGCATGAGAGGATATTTGAATTGCCTCGATGATCATCGACACATGAACACGCACAGCGATGACAATAGAACTAAAGAACAGAAACTGGCAATAAAGGTGTAGATAGCCTATTGGCACAACACAATCTTCACGGCCGCAAAACTATGTGTGTCAAGTGCGCCTTGAACATTTTGTCATTACTACTCGATTGCAACTCCTATGATGGTCGTATACTCTCGATCATAAGTTAAGCCACATTGCCCTCGAATAGATCGATTAATGTATTGACAGTGCGTGGGCGCGCTCGCCAAAGGGCAGGCATCTTTTCGAGGGCGAGCATTCTGTCGAGTGGTCGAGTGATGCACTCATTGGCGATTCATCGGCGTTGTGGCCGTCACCAATCGTCGTCTAGCTTGTGAGTGTAGTTGAGCAGCAGCACATGTAATCGGCCAGCCAAGCGTGCAACATCAGCACCAGCATTGCCAAGCGGGAAAACCTGAAGGACACAACTTGAAGTGAAGAAAGAGAGTAACATTTACGAAAGGAAACCTGATATGGCCCACCCTCGTTTCACTGATTGCTCGTCGTAGCGTACCCTTTGACCGCTCGCTCGTCTTGCCCCTTCAACTGTGTGTATGTATATGTGTGTGTGTGCCCTTTTGGGTCGTCCCTTTGTGAACAAAACTACGCGTGTGCTCTCGAATAGTTCGCTTAGAATCTGTTCGTCGATTTTAGCTTCGCGCTTCGTTCATTCAAAGCGCGCAATGATTGATTTGCGGCCAGCTGTAGATAAGGGTACAGGCATCAATGGATGCAGGGCAGTGCACAAATAACAGCGACAAACAGCAGTAGCAGCAATGTAATGAGACTCTCTCTCTCTCTCTCTCTCTCTCTCGTGGCAAGCACAATAAGCGCACGATAACTAAGCATACTTGCCCCCTCATGCTCGATCAATGTTAGTGTTGCCAGCTCAAAGCATGTTTGATTTGAGTCTTTCGTACATCGTCAGTTTGTTGGCCGAATAGACGAAAGAACAGCCACCAACATCCAGCTGAACAGTGAATCAGCCAGCTAGCAAGCTAGTAAGACAGCAAATAGTTGTATGTGGTGTAAGTTGTAAGTTACGAGTCGTAAGTTGAACTTGTAAGCGTGTAAGCAACGACAACGACAAGCAGTCAGTTAGACGTCGACGACGACGATGACGATTGAAATGAAACCAACCCAGAGCGCCAACAATGACAGCACACAAAAGCTAGCACGATCATTACGTGAACGAACGTGAGCCGATGACGCCAACATGGCGCCAGTAGTAGTCATCCAGCGCGCCAGTGGAAGCGCCAGCAGAAACCGTTGGGGCCACATTGCATGCAGCTTCAAAAATGACCCAACGTGGTCTCACAAGCCCAATGGCGCGCCTCTTCTTATGCGTGCTTTTATATCGCTCAAGTCAAGAATCTTTGTTTGTTGCGTTGTTTTGTGCTGTTATATGCTGTACACTCTAATGTTATGAGGCCTCTTTTTCCTCTCGTTCTTTTCTTTTTAACGCGCTCTTCCGAATACGACAGAGGACAAGAAGCCAGACCTCACGCAGCGTCGACAGTTGGCCGTTAGACGACGATGAAAATCTGGAGCCCGACAATATGCGCACATACAGCTCGTCATTTTACGCCACTTGACACACGCGCACGCACAGACATGCACTAGACATCATGATTCTAGCATCTAGCATCTAACAACTCTTACAGATTTTCGTTTTGCCACTGCTGCTGTTCTTCCTTTTTGCCTCTCCTCTTCTCTTTCGCGCCTCGTCTGTCCTACGACACTTGGTTTGTCTATTCTCGTCACTGTCGTTGTTGCTGCCGCTTGTCGCGCCACACAATACAATCCACTTGGTCCAGTCGTCGCCGATTATACGAATACATGACAGGCGCACAAGTGGGGCCACTGACAACTGTCATACAGCTGCTAGCTTTGTCGGCCCAACGAGTTGCCGACAAATCACTCGCTTTGTGATCGCAGACAACAGAGCGACATAGAGCAACTAGACATAGTTATAGCTAGCTTAAGGTAGTGACGCCTGTATGAAGGGCTATCATTATGCGCTGCTGACAGTTGTGTGTCGCTCATGTGACCCGCTTTAAACTTTTATATCTAAGAGCTAGCACGCATACGATGATTATTGTTGCTATCTCTGGCTGCATAGCAAGCTAGAGAAAGAGAGCGTCATTTAGGTGCCACTGGGGACACTGGTGCTGATGTTGGTGTTAGTGTGTGTCCAATCAGGCCTTCTAGTGACAATTGTGTGCATGTGAGCTATTTTCGTCTCTTTTTTAGTCGTTCATGAATACGTGAACGTGTGTTTATGTTGCCAAGAATTGCCGCCGATGTTTCGGCGGCACACAAACACGCGCTCAATTGAAGTGGAGATTGCTGTCATCTTGCCAGACATGACCCATACGAGTGCAGTTTACGCGTCCGATCGATGTACGCTCTACTAAACTTTCTCAATACAAACATCCTGGGGCTTGTTGATGAACCAACACTACCAACGCCGACAAATGTGCGAGCACGTTCGTCTCTGCTCAACTATTTGCCGCTCGGTACAACATTGCATCAAACAATGTTGTGCCGATCGGCCGTTGTTTCTCTGTATTATCTAAGCGTCTTTTGCTAATATGGGTCCTGTTCATGATTGCCTTATCGCCGTTCGATCAATCAAAGTGATTAGCGTCTTAGCGTCCACACTTGCTCGACGTAATTCTCGCTGTTCTCGGTGTGCCCCGTATCAAAACACGAACGAGACAGTGTTTGATTTGAGATTCTCGAAAATTGAGATTCAAAATTGAGACGTAATGTTATGGCTTGGTAAACAACAGCAACAACAAAATGAAATGTGCACTCATGTGTGCTGCATCTAGATATGATTGGATGCCAATCAAGCTCAAGCAATCGAACGTATCGTCTCACTCTCCTCTTGAGGCCCCATTCCCTGGGCTCGTGCGTCTTTTCAAGTGGCGTAGCATGCGATCGTCGTCGTGAAACTAGTTGGCCCACTGACCCATAGATGCTGTTGTGTGAGTTTGAGTGAAAGCAAGCAATGATGCTTTAAGCGTCAAGCCAGTCAAAACGTTACAACTCGTTTGGAGTCAAGTTCTTAGCTCCAGAGCGAACACCAGAGATCGAGATCAACATCGTCGCCACCAGAGAGATTGGCTTCGTGAGCGAACAAAATACGTCTGATATATAGAAGGAATCATTTGTTGGTGCCAGTCTGTCCATCTTGTGTTCTCCTTGCTCTCTTGTGTAGGGCAGCCGATTTTCTCATTTGCCACACGCCGAACGACACATGCCAGCGCAATGTAAGAATGATCGACGAACGTGCGTGCGCGTGAGGGCGCGCGCCGGACTCAATCGAAGAATAACGTTCGAACCCAGATTTGATCGCTTGAGGGAGAGAATTGTCGCTGCTTCTTTAGCACTATCGCGTTCAGTCTACATGCCAATATCTTGCTTGTTCATTTGATGGTTCAAATCTTTGTTCTCAGCACCAGTGTCAGTTGTTCGGTGCTGCATTTTTGCCAACTGGCACATTCGCTTGATAACTACGACGAGGGCGACGATTCGGCAAACGCTTAGAATTAGCACCGGCGCGCCAAATCGAATTCTTGCTGGCTAGAACTGGTACGAACCATCAAAGTGAGCCATCAAATCGAATGACTACCCAATGTTGGCTAAAGCGACAACATCAAATCAAATCGTACAATAATTTACCATTGAACGGGGCCACCAATAGCTCGGTACAGCACTCAACGTGGCACTCCTCTCGGGCACACCCATCTTAGCCATCGTGTAATGTGCAGGACAGCTTTGTTTGTTTTCGCATGCAGTCGTTTGTTGGCCGCGCTCTCTCTCCCTATGGTGAGTATATATTTGATAGACTATTCAGCAATAGGTTTGATTGGATTCCTATGCCAACTGATCGTTAGGACAGGCTTACGGTGCGCAGGAGAAATGAACCCGCACACGGCATGCATTGAGTGCCAATCGATTGTAGCCGACTAATTGGCACTAAACGAGGCCTTACAATTCCACTGCTTGTTCTTGCTGTATAACACGCACCTTGCTGATGAAATTCCAAGTATCTTACGTCCAGGCCGTACCGTACGATATAAGTCCAGACACACTCAGACTAATCATGACGTTCGCGCGCAACAAAGTAGTAACTTTCTCTGTGCGCTCGTCAACGACAAGCACCACGAATTCATTGATTTGTTCTTCTTATTTTTTTGTTACCCTCTGAGTGTGTGCGTGTGTGCCGTGATTGTGCGATTCGCTTGCTCAGAGCGAGATAAAATTGCGCGCGTGTCTAGCACTATAACTTTGATGCCCGGGAAAGTTGCACTTGTGAAGCAAAAGGGCGTCTGATTCGTAATTAAAAAGCACCACCTGATTCGTCATGACGTTCATCCAGCTAGATACATGAATCTGCGTTAAGCTGTGTGTTGCCGTCTGCTAACGAGCTGACGATGCTGACAGAAACGAGACAACTATGATGAGACAACTAAACTGGCGCCTAGACAGCACAAGTGTTTCGCACACAAGCCCTGTAGCCCTGGCAATGCGAATAGCGATAGTAATAGCATCCTTACTGATGCCTCTCACACACTGTAAGTGAAAGACGCTGCTAATCGAAGGCAGCTCACAATTGCCTCTTTGTCTAACAAAGTGAGTGAGTGTGTGCTGGCTTAATATGGCATCTAGACATCGCCTTGTGTGTGTGTGTGACAAAGACATTTTACTTTGTTTTCGTTGTCAGTTAGATCAATCGGCGGATGCTCGGCCGTAGCTGACTCGAACAAACACAGGCCCTCGTGAACCATCGCGAAATCCATCCTAAGAGGTTCGAACTAGGACCAACTAACAGGGACACTTGATCGATGGTGAAACTTGGCGCAAAAAAGGCGCCACGCGAATCAATCGCCACTTGTTCTTTTTCTCTTTCGCTTTCATTCAATTGCTCGATAAAATCTCAAGAGAAAGTCTTGCACACACACACACACACACTAGCTCTCTTGGTGCTCTCGAGAGTATCTTACAGCGGCACGCTTAATATGGGTTCACAAGAGTTAGATGTCAACAAGGAACATGTCGAAAACGCTTTCTTATCGCTCTATGGGATCGTCGTCCATTCGATGACGTTCTCTCTCTCTCTCTCTCTCTTTTACGTCAATGTTGTTGGCTAATGTTAGACCACGTGCAATTCAGTGTTAACCATAGCTAAGTTTCCTCTTTAACGCTTGAGTCTAGAAAATCACAACTTGTATGAAAACAGCTGGTTAAATATGTAATGCACACGACTCAGTGCTTGCAATCAATTTTATCTGGCTACCAGTTAGTTAGTTAACGTTCTCGTTGGCCAGATACGGGAGTGTTGCCGCCTAACATTCTTTAGTATTACGTCTACCGTTGTATTCGTCAGTGTGCTCATTCGTCCGTTGCCTGTTGGTTATCGGTTATTGGCTTCGTTGGGTGAATACGAGCACGCACGTGCACACTCGTCAATGTTGCCTCTTCTTTGATTCGGTGATGGTGGCTAAGCATCCTGATTATAAGGCCCCTAAGATGATGCATCTCATGAGAGGCTCTGGTCGTGATTTCCTCCAGGCACGTAACAGCAAACTATGATGGATTCACCTTCAATAATCTCAATGCAAGTGGTCGGCACCCTCTTCTAGTTTTTGCTCATGGTGTGTTTATGTTAGCACCATCCCCTGAGTGAGCCTGCGATTATGTGTGTATACGCGGTCACTCTTCTATCCTCTATCTTGCAACAGGAAGAAGGGCGGCGGCAGTCCGTCACAATATGGTTGTGAGCCATTGCCTTGGGCATTTGCTCTGCTCGTAATTCTGTTTGCGAATTCACATGAAGCCCAGACGGGTTTTGCCATACCGTACAAGTTGACCAATGAGGTGTGGATTCAACAACAACAATAGCGTGTTGATTCTATTGAACCGAGTTGCGATTCTAGGTACCGATAAGAGTGTTGAGACGACGTCATAACACATCATGATGAGTTAGTCAATAAAATTCGATAACTTTGCTTCGTGATATTCAAAATGTTAGTTTAGTTGGCTATTCATAAACATCCATAGACATGCAGTGAGATTTGTGCATGTGTGTGTGTGTGCGTGTGTATGTGTAAGTGTGAGTGTTATATACTAGTTGCAGACGCTCATAGTTGATTCGCTCATGCTTTGCATTCGCGATGCCCACTGTATGGCCATGAATAAACGATAAATTCGTTCGATAGGAGGCTGCCATGCATTTGGCCGGGCTCTTTTAGGATCTAGGCAGATCTAAACGAAAACACACACACACAAATTCACTGTCGCTTTTGCCCGCCAACATCAAACACGTCTACATATGTCAACCTCAGTTGCATGCTATAAAATTCGTACAGTTGACAGCCCCTCATACATAGATCTCAATGAAATCAACACCTGCCCTATTTTGGCGTTAAATTCGAGATGCTATGTGGCTTGAAGGAATGTTCTTTCTCTTTATGATAGGCCACAAAGAGAGCTGCCGTGAATCTACACGTACCAGGCGTAATTTTTGAATCCACGCGCAAGAACGAACATCTAACAAGGGAACGTTCTCTAGCATGACACTCAGATACAAACGGGCATAGTCTCATTT
>JAIFTH010000383.1:0-31182 GCA_019968535.1 Fragariocoptes setiger
GCGCCGTGATTGTTTGTGTAGTGTATATGTCAGTTCTTGAGATAACCAAGATTTCTCTTGACTCAAAGATATCTTTGGTGATTTGAAGCGTGCTGCACGATATAGCCTCTCAACGCTTGAAAATGCAGAATCGTTGCGCGCATCATAATATAGTGGACGCAGGAGCGTATCCAAGTCTTCAGGTTTACCCATGTTTAACTGAGTAAGTCTCTGTACTTATCTAAATCTAATCTTTCTAAGCGCACCTGAGGTCGCGGTAAAGTCTTTGGACCCAGTGACTGTAACTAAGGAATTTAATAAAACCATTTGTTATCACAGAGTTGCTCGGTAGTGACTCCTCAGTCCGCAGTGTGCGTGAGTTTATCAGATGGTCACCAAGAAACGCGTCATGTCTCAGACTTGAGACATTATCATGCATTGAGAAAATATCGCGATGATGATAGCGTAGTCAAACCATATGAAGAAGAGGAGGACACCGACAGTCGACCTTGGTCATATGCGCCAGATACGCGTACCATAAATCATGATCACGACCACATATCAACTGGTGCAATGCACGGAAACAACGAAGCGGATTCAAGTGATCTGTTGCACTCGGATGCGCCAAATATGCTAGACATAAGGCATGATCATAACTACACGCCGATTATGCACGTGCGCGAGATAGAAGAGCCAAAACAGACAAGCCCAGAAACAAATAACAGGAACAACGAACCCAATAAGCACCTTGAACCAATCGAGGATAGCAGAACGGGACAACCAATCAATGTAGACCTGTTAAACATTGAAGATAACAATACAGCGTCGAGCAGTAGCGCCCGCGAAAGAAGTTCTCAAGACGCAAGTTCTCATCGACACTTTACTAGACCAAACATACTAACACGGTCAAGAACACGACAGCAAACAGAGCCTAATATTCTGTCTGAACGACATCAACCACAAATCGACGCACACTTCGGCGGCTTGACTTGGCAAGACAACAGAGAAAGTGACTTAATCAAGAAAACGAAAGCATGGCCCCGAAAACCGTTTGGGCTTACAAGGTAATCTCAAGTAATGCCCCCTCGCATTTCAAATAAATGCTATATATTCTTGTTCTTCTAGTTGCTGTCTAACCCGTCTATATCTTCGATTTCCCGTTTTATCTCTTGTTCTCAAGATAAACCGGTGAAAACTGCGTTTGGGGCAAAAGTCAGAATCGGGCTTCGTGGCCCTCAGCAGTGTGACTGCGCTGTAGCCAGCGAAGTAAGCGTGTGTTCTGTGCATCTTGGTGCGTTACGATCGTGAATCTCTTCTTCAACTTTAGCTGCTACGATCTACCGAGGAGACAGAGCTGCAAAAATACCTATCACATCTTGATCACTTCGTTTCATCGATTAGGGTTCCATTCGATCTGTCGCAATGTATTCGCTTGAACTACTCTTCATAGTATTATTCTCTGCTCCATCACTAGCACGACCATGGCAATCACCACTGGATCGCCTGGAATGGACGATGATTACATCGACTCCACGCACATTATTTTCGCCGCTAGAACGCGTGACAGAAGAAGAATGTCAACAGTTGATCCTCAATGAAACTCTATCAGAAGCTCAAGCAGAAAAATTGTTCTCATTAGCAGCACGCCTCGTAAAGTACCGTTACGATATCATATCTAGGTCTCTAGGAGAAATTGAGACCACAAAATAAAAAAGTCGATTATCTCGAGAACAAGAGATAAAACGGGAAATCGAATATATAGACGGGCTAGACGGTAACGAGGAGAACAAGAATATATATCATTTATTTGAAATGCGAGGGGGCATTACTTGAGGTTACCTTGTTAGTGGCAATCATGAGTATACTCACAAGCAATGGAGCTTGCCATGAATTGAAATCGATATTCAACACTGCAACAGAAGTTCGTTGGGCGAGCACTGGCAAATCGCCTGGCAAGGGTATGGTTAGAACAATAATGCGAGTAGAATATGCACACTTGTGCCGTCCCGAGCAAAAAGAATGGTACGGGTACAACAACAACCAATACGAACATTTAATCACCGATCACCGATGCTCCTACTTCATGGAAAGAGTCCAGCCGGTGTTCGACTCATTTTGTGAGCGCCGAGCAACGGAACGTAGACGTATGCCACGCAACGCGTTTCTCGCAGCCAGTTCCAAACTGATTTGGAATACATTCACGAGTATGTTAACAGTGGCAGGGCTCATAAAAGACGTGCAAAATGATAGTAAATTAGCATCGTTGGAGGCTGCACACGAACAGCAACGGCGTGAAGTACGGGCCCTGGAACGTACGAACGCATGTACTCAACATTACAGGAAATTGATCAGCGCACCGACGAACAAGCAAGGCTGCTGAACCAGCTGACCCAGACTTTATCCAACAAGATATTTTCCATCGCAACGCGGACCAATGTATTTGAGACATACATGGCTGCGTTTAAGCAACTTTCGTTCTCATGGAGAAGTAATGAACACTTAGACCAGCATGCACTGTAAATAATAACAGGAGAGTTTTGGGATTTTAACAACCGAGGAAAAGCAAGGAAGATTTCTTGTTACCACTTTTCCGAGAGTAGTCACACAGAAATAGTATTTGACACTCAACTGTTGGATAACAGCTTAATAGAATACAAAGCTGTACCGTTCCAACTTATGGTGGAAAATGGAAATGAAGTCTGCACAAAAACCTACACCGGAACGCAAAAATCGCTTTACAGCCAAACCCTAGGTTGTACATATACTGAGCACGAGTCACAACTAAGTACTGAACAAATTGTAGCCTTGGGCAAATGTAACCCATACATGGACTTGAGAGAGTCAATATGGCGAATCGACAATTGCAGTTCTGACGACCGTGATTTACCTGTGCCGATTCAAGTAGCCTACGATGCAGCAGTAATTTATTTTTACTGCTACAAACGCACTCTCACCATAAATTCCGTCACTAGCACATGCCCCAATGAAGTTGGTTATGTGAAGTATGATGGTACCTTGGTGATAGATGGGGCGAATTATACCGTGAACATAGATACGGCTGAATCACTTATGCCGCTGATAGAGAAGACGAACTTATTCATCAATAATATGATGCGTCCGTTAAGAGAACTTACGAGAAAAGGTGAAGTACACGACATTTCAAAGTTGAAATCTGATACTGCACCATTGAACTATTGGGTGGTGAAGACCTGTCTGTGGTTGTTGCCGGTGTTGGTATTGGTTATAGCCGCAGCCAAATGGTGGTTGTGGAATCTGCATATTAAACATCGTGGTTTTGTTAGACAGATAAATTACACCGACAGACAACCCCTGCCTCGTGATAATGTGGACGACGATCGGAACGAGCCTCTCTCCAATGACAACGTGGACAATCAAAACAGTTCAAGCCTAATGGACACTTGTGACCGATTCAGCAAGCATTGCGAGCCAACGCAAGGATTTCTACTCTGTCACGTCTAATCACATTCATAAGGTACATCCATGAGTAAAGCGATTTTCATGATTTTCGAAGCCTTGCTTCGAATCGGGGCGAATTGTCGCGCAGCGCTTTACTCTGCGATTGCAGGCATCAATTATTACACTGACACTATATTTTGCTTTATTACATGTAACCTAAGCGACCATATAAAAGCCGCTTACGCTTCTAAATAAAAACACATTCAGACTAATAACTTCCCAGCGTCAACATCACGGCATTCAAACCTTCAATCAACGACAACAATCCAGAAAAAGCCCTGAAATGAGATTCTACACTCCAGCAGATCGGCACATTCGGAAAAAGCGTTCATTTTAATCTACACACTGCCTCATTCAAGCGCACAGCGTCACATGATCAACTTTTCTTTTTTTCAAACCAACTAGAATCCTGTCACCCTTTACCAGACTTCGCAAGCGTTGATTGAGAATTGACAAAAAACCTTATATTTATTGTCTGCATCTACCAGTTGCCAATCGGCTGATAATAATCGATTCTTTTCAAACCAGCATCAAGATGGAGATTCCGTTTTTCGAAGGATCAGGAGATAGTTTGCGTCAACAAACTCAACGAACGGGAAAAAAAATTCACCCTCTGGAGGAAATTGAAAGGGACTCAATAAAGCGTGCGGACATTAGCACCATGGCCACGATGAAATCCACCCTGGGCTTGGGAGCAGCACTTAAGTACGGGGCTGAATTGCGGGCCGCGTCACAAATACGTCGTTTACCTTGTCTACGCTCGTCACATCTCATGGAAGACGTTCTTCGCGGAACCGACGGACCCAATGCATCAGCTGAGGAGGCGTTCGCCGCTTATGAATCATTCTCTGTGATGACGTGTGACACGCGATCATGCTGGCGCTCGGCTCCTTCATTCCAGTCAAGCGGATAATGATGCCTGTCACGTACGCACGATCGTTTGACCCCATAACATTTGCGCTGAGTTAACATGTGAGTGAGTGCGCGCGCGTGTATGTATCAATTGTGTATGATTTGTTGCTGTTCTTCGCATTGTCCGTTGGTGAGGCATCGATGACGCAACAATCTCGCAATGATCAACAACAGCGACGAGAACAACAATAACAATGGTCCGTAGGGACAAAGCGAGTATTTACGAGCCGGATATCAGCCTTAAGTCGATTGTATTATCTTTTTCTTCTTTTGATTTTTTGCTCCTATCGTTTCTTCACCATTTCCTCGTATTATCTAGTTCAGTGTAGTATCGTGTCGTCATGTGACACAAGAAACGACTGAGATATTGAGTAGCCAGTTCCTGTCGACTATGACATCGTTGAGCACATATCGAACACTCTCAGATTTGTTCCTTTGTTGGTCGTCATTGTCATTCTCGATGATGTTATGTTCAATGTTGCAGGCAATCATCATTTCTGGTAAACATGATGAAACATTATTATAGTTGTCGCTTCGGTATTAGCTTTTGCGTTTAATGCCATCGCTCGAGTGCGGTTGCTGCTGTTTCATATAATTGTTGCTGTGGTTGTTATACCAACAACAATGGTCATCGAGATGCACGCACGCATTCGTAGATCCAAGACAATGATAAGCCTCACAATTTCAATCGAAATCATTCCATTCATTATTTCTATTCTCTTCTTCTTATTCTCATCGTTAGCCATCAATAATCAACCATAACTACTAAATTCATACAAAAGAGAGCGACACTCGACAATCCACAAATAATTTGTGAAAAAATTCGAATTCAACTGAATCGTGTCTGAAATATGGTTGTTGGTTCCGTCGAATGTTTAACAACAGAACGTTGTGTTTGTTGTTGTTTAGTTCCATAAGCGCCCAAATTCTAATAACAGACAAATTATTTCGATCAAAGTTCATTTCGAGAGGGTCTATTTTATTATAAAAGTATAGAAGTATCAGAGCACAATGAAGGAAAATATTCAAATATTTAAAAATTCCAGCATTCCGAGCGAGTGAGCGAAAGTCAATCGAATGCAAATCAATGTCGGTATTCAATGCAAAACACTCGCTTTAAGTATGCAAAGAATAGACGAACCACTTGACCATGCACACAGACAACACACTTAATGTTGCACTGATCAAACACAGACAGATTGACGACAGAAGAGAAGAGGGCACGACACCTGACCAACATGTCGTCCAACCGAGAACGCTCACGAACGCTTCTGCATTAAAAGTATGCTTTTGGCATAAGTCATGCAAATGTGCGTCGAGAATACAGTTTGTTGCAATATTATAGTTGCTGTTACGCTCGATCACAACAATATCGGCAACAAACAGCGATCATCTGACGTCTGATTGATCAAGTGCACACCGACGCCGCCGATGTTCAGGTGATTATTTTTATTCTTTTATGATTTCTTACACTTCTCTGTTGATTTCGAATACGCTGTGAAGTTTTTATCCGCTGTAGAGTAGGGAACACATTTGAATACAACTGACCAATTGCAAATGAACAGCAGATCATCGGGAGAGCAAGTGGAAGCGTCAGTGTTTGACAGACTTACAGTTTGTAGCAAGAGAATAAGCGGATGACAGCACTCTCGACAATTAAGATACAACAGCAACGAACTGGATTTAGTGGCAATGCTTGCTGTCAACTCGAGGGTATCAAGCGGTTCGGTTCTTTTCATAAGATTGTGCATGGCTGACACATACAGCAGCACGAGAATGCATGTTCCTCTTTCTTTTATTCTCTTCCAAGTTTTCCAAAAATATTGACGTCGATTACCGATGCCGGCAGTATAGTGTATGTAAGTTTGCTTGTAAAGTGTGAAATCATTATTATTTTTATTATTTGGGTTTTTTGTTACTATTCTAGCGTCATTCAAAGCAAGATCAAGCATGCAAAGTATCGCCAAAGTTTTGATTTTGAGTCATGACTATTATTATTATTATTATTCAGATATACAGACAGAAAGATAGATAGTATGACTGCACACGTTGTTGCTGGTTGTTTTGATAATCATATTGACAGGTTGTGCACAGCCGAATGGTTTAATAACATCCACACAACTAGCATGCGGCACAATAGCAAGTGCCATACTTGTCCGACTCACAAGCAACTGACTGTGAATGTGCGCTCATCTATAAATCACAAAACAACTATGCGTATGTTATTGTTGTCTCTGATTGAAATGTTGAATTCGAGAGAAAATAAAGTTAAGAAGCCTACTGATCAGAGTGTCGGTGTGTGAGGCAAGATTGTCCAAGTGATCAATTGTTGTCCAAACATTATGGATTTGTGTTTTGTTTGATTATCATAACTTGTTGTCGCTGTTATAATTATTAATATTTTATTATTATTATCATTACTATTAAATGGTTTCACCCACTTAAACATTTGCTAGCGCACTGCTGACACGACCTAACTAAAATACTCTTGTAAGCTGCTCTTGTCCTTATTCATGACTCAATCTCTACTCCATGCTTATGAACTACCTAGTGGAAAGCTTTACATAATTGAGTAAAGTTAGTAAAGTTTGTATGTCTGCTTCACTGTTGTGAAGAAAGAGCTCAACTCAACTCAAAATTCGTTAGTTGAGTTCAGATTGGCGGAGTTTTCAACGAATCATTGCTGCCTGATTTCTATAGATTATTTCCATTTCCATTAGAGTGTGCACACAATTGTTTGGATATCATGAGTAATTCGTTACAAGTTTACAAGAACATGTACTCGATACAATAATTTACTAAGTGTGTTTATGTTTCATTGCACCTTTACCTTACTCCTTGCTTGTCAAACTAGTTTTGTCCATTGTTGATTGTTTCTATAAAACTTATTGTTAGAACTGAGTCAAACATTTAACAATTGTTAAAGACTAAAATCTCTAGGATTATCGAAACACTAAGTCCATCATCACGTGTATATCTAAGATAAAGAACGAACCCTAAAGGTGGGAATAGATTATGAAAAGTTTTTCATGACAATCAATGTTGTCATGAACTAATAGCAAGTGATTAGAGAATGTTAGAAATGCATTAAACTCAGTTATACAGACCTACAGCTTGCTGTTCATTCAGTGAAATTCTAGCTGCGATATTGGCTAGAATTGCATCCCCCGAGAATAGTGTTGTAGAGTAAGAAGTAGACGCTGAAAAATAACACGTGTTGTCTAAATTTAGATATAATCAATGACACTTTGTTCAATTGTGAGTATGTCAGGTGAAATCTTGTGACCTATAAGTGCGACAGATACCAAGTGTGCGTGCAAGCATAAGCAGACACGAATGTGATCTGCAGGTGAATCCAACAGTGAGATTGCCACGACTTGAATATAGAACGATCAATTTGAATAATCGATTAGGTCACACGACATCGAGTGTCAACTCACAGGTGCGACAATGCGACACAAGACGTTGTTGCCACTGTTGTTGATGTTGTTGTTGTTGTCGTGCAGCAACGACGCTCTTCTTTTGTGCCCTCATGCTTGGCTTAGTTTTCGAGATAGCTCAAACCTAAAAAATAATTATCACGTACCATTTTTCTCGATTACGAACGCAAAGTAGCTATTTCGTGAAACTTGATTATTCATCGAACATCTTCAAATGCAGAACAACACATCGTTCTGCCACTGTGGATGCTATTGTTATTGTTGTTGTTTGATTAATGTAGCGTGTGTTTTGTCACTTGCTACTGTTTGACTTTTGTTATCATTATTGGTGAATAGCAAAGCCAACTTATTGTTCGCTCTAAATTGTGATCACGCTCGAAATTTTTGTTACACTAGTGAATAAGTTGATTTGAGATGGCACGACTTTCTTTTTGTCGACCTCAACCAATGGAAGAGTGTCGGCAAAGGTGATAGTAAGGGTGCAAGGTGCATATAAAGACATCAAGTAAAAAGTGAATAATAATAAGAGGAGATAATTTCTTTTTAAACAACAAAGTACAAAACAGACGAACCTCACGACAAGAGAAGAGAAATAATAGAGATTAGCGCACGACTTTAGAATGGTTATTTCTATTGCGACAGGTCGAACGTTGTTGGCCGGCGCCAAATCGATTGACAGGAAAATTATGCAAATGTTGACAGCCGACCAGCAAGCCAGCTGGTGAAAACCGGCGCTGGCTATTGATGGTTGCTCAATCCAATTGGCGGGTACTCGTGTCGAGCAGTAGCTTCGACATTGGCCAATCAACTTGAGTTGCATTGAAAGAGGCAACTAAAATATATATAAAAAAAGAGCCACCTTTGATAGTTTATTTAAACTTTCTTTTCCTTTATAATGACTAACAGTATCCAGAGTCTCAATATTGGCTGGTGGCTCAATTGTCAAAAGCCAATGAGCGTGTTACGAGCAAAAAAAGAGCAAATGGCAAATTGCTTAGCGCACGACGGCGACGACGCGTGATGAGATGATGTCCCAGTGAGCACAACAAAGCGAATTTGTTGCGTTCTTTCTTACTGTGCTCGTCGTTTTGCTTGCGGGTATGTCGATTTGCACTGACTATGGCGCAATTGAACGACCATTTCCAAGCTATAGGGATAGATTGAAGCTTTACATTGTATGCACCATAATGAGAGCCACAATTGGACACAGTTGTGGCTCTCGCAAAGGAAAGGAAGGCGCAAAAGAATGGTGGTGAGCCTCAATATAGGCTCATTTGATATGCTCGCTTGTTCACGCAATCATCAACGTGTCACGCTTTTGTGTTGCTACAAACCGGCTATCAAACCTCTATTTGCAACCTCTGGCAGATTGTCTATTTGTTCGCCCGTCTGTTCATATGTTCATCTGCTCATGCGTTCGTCTGCTTACCCGTTTGTATTTGCCAACACTCGTCGTCGATTGGCCTTCAATCGACAAGAGAGAATGTGTCACAATAGAAGACAAGCAATGTCAACACAACACAACACAATCCTATCATTGGCCGCACTGAATAGAAGAGAATTTGATCGATTTTCTTGCTAACGATTTAGGCTGCCAACTTCAGTTTGGAATTACCAGGAACGACGCAACAACCAATCGAGCAACGGTGGCCACAAATTTCAAGTGGCTCACATATTCAATCAATGCACAATTGATCGATTGTGCTACTAAATATTGTGCTGTATAACCAGCTAAATGTGTGAATGTCGAATGTTTTGGTCAATGTTTACATAAATCGCTCACTGCTGTGTGTGTGTGTCCCTACTATTTGTCATGGCTACTCAACTGTTGTGTCAAACCAGCACGATTGCGACACATAGCGTGTGACCGTTTGTCGTTGTTGTTATTATGTGGCATTATTATTTATTGAGTTGTAAGTAATTTAAAGAGGTTTAAATAATGCTGTTGTTCCAAAGAGGATGAGAAATTTCAACAATAGAATATTATACAACGATGTCAATAATCTATCCATTGACAGTGTCAATTGATGCCACTCTTTGTCTGTCTAAATTTATCTACGTTCTAGTGAGTCGATAGGCATCATTCATTGATATCAAGCTATGGGTAAAGAATAACAAGAAGAAACGCCATATCAATGGTAAAAATATTCAAAAAAGCATCGTACAAAACAACTAAACTAGCAACATGTACAAAATGATCGTTTGTGTCTAGAATCTTGAAATTTGAACGATTGGCAACAATCTAATGCAGATTTGCTGTTAGCTACAGTTCTCAGTGATAAACGACAATCATTGCAGAGATTGTTTTCGTCAAATAACTACAATGTCAGTGAGAAACGTCTATGTGTGTAAACGAAAAATATGTGTTGACAGTGTGGTTAGTGTCAACACTGTCACGCCTTTTTAAAGTGCTGATGTTTGACCACAATTGTTCCCATTACTCTGACTCCATTGTGAGTGTGAAAGATTCCTTCCTATGTGGATTGTTCATTTTTATGGACTGCTGACCACTATTGTTGTTGTTCAAGACAATACAACATTTCAAGTGTCTCATTCTGATTGTGAATTTTGCATTTTGTGCGCGTGGAAGTAAATATGGCGCGACCACCGGTGCTGATTCAGCATTCAACATTTAGCATCCACGACACACAGATAAATAAATTTGTCACTCATTTTGCCCCATGAAACGAACAATCTCCACTGCTATGATGAGACTTGAACAACAATCGATTATGGCTCGAGAAGAATCTTTTCTTATCTCTTCATTTGTTCGTTTATGGTCGTAGTTGTCGTCGTCGCCATCTATTGGCTATTGGCAGACGAACAACAACGAACGACTGATAAATAGAATGGGCAAATTCAGCTGAATGAATGTGCTGCACTGAAGAGCAAGAGGACCAACGATTGCTTATTCACAAACTAACTGTAGACTGAGCAAACAATAATCGATACAACAACAAGCAAGGAAAGCATGATTCGAACACACTGAAAGAAAGTCGATCGATTGACAGTTTAATCGGTGCTACAGTCACAATGAAAGAGTAGAGGAGAACAATGAATGCAAATGTTGAATTGTTGAAAAGAAAAAAGTGTGAACGAACGCGTTGAGCATAAACAAACATCCGTTCAACAATAACAATTGTCAAACAACTGTGATGATGATGATGATGGTGCTGGTAAAAAGAGCATTCCCTCGTGAATGTTAAACGTTTCCATATTATAGAGAGTGTAAACTTAAACTAACGCGCGTGGCTATCAAGTTGTGTCAAGTATCAATACGTGCGTCGACACTCTGAATATAAAATATATATTTATACAAATAATGATAAAAACCTAGTGTTCAATTCACCTGGTGTTTGTTGTTATCTAGTGGCAACAAAGTTGCTATTGGTGATGTGAACAGTTGTATCAATTAGAACACTTGGGTCTTTTTTCAATTTTGTGCGAAACTTCGAATCTGAGAGGAAAAAAAACAAAAAAATCATATCGACGCAATTGTTGTTAGTTTCGACACAATAGTGCTTTATTAACGCTTTGTTCACAACACCAAACTGCGTCGTCGTCGTCGATAATTGCCATCTAGAGATTAAGGTTGTATAACAACTCGTATCTTCAATTGGCTTTAAACATGTGTGAGATGTCAAAGTTAGTTTATCTCTTGAAATATTGTCAGTGTGCGTGTGTGTGTGTGTGTGTGTCTGTCTAAATAATGCATATGATCAACAACAAAACATGAACAAGTTTGATATGATGAAATTTGACCCTTCGCTTGAACTTCTTGCTTTTCTGTTGAATTGTATTGTTGCTGGTTTGTGTTGTTTGTCAGGACACACTAGCAACTTTACAATTGCACACTAGCAGTAGCAACTTTACAATTGTCGCCGGTGTTCGATTAGTCTATCTATTGACCAACTGATGAGTCGATTGATATGATTGGCAGTGCCCATAATTGTTGTGCTATTGTTAGTTAATATTTGTTGTTGTTGTTGTTGTTGTTGCTGGCTATTGTTGTGACTGTGAGCTTTGCTCGAGTGTCTGTTCGAGCCAATGATTGAGGCCACTGAAGCTGTGGCCATTGAAGGATCTACAGAGCTGTTGAATGGGCTGATCGGAGGCGATGCTCGCTTATTGTTGTTCAGCACATGCGAATAACATGGTGGCTGCTGTTGTGCTGCCATTAATCGATGATGATAAGAAGATGATGAATCTCGATCGATGTGATGAGGTGCTAATCTATCGAAGCTAATTGTCGGTGTTTGCAACGAGCATTGATTGTCTTTAATTGGCATCGTGGTGGTGGTGGTGGCGACGGCGGTAGTAATTGATGGTGCCGAATGTGTGTGCTGCTCAATACGTTGCTCAATACGTCGATGATACGCAATGGAGCGCTTGAAGTGCTCGGGCAGCGGCGGTTTGGCGGCGTCATCATCACTTTCGTCGTCGCTCTCGT
This sequence comes from Fragariocoptes setiger, assembly GCA_019968535.1. Taxonomy (NCBI): domain Eukaryota; kingdom Metazoa; phylum Arthropoda; class Arachnida; order Trombidiformes; family Phytoptidae; genus Fragariocoptes; species Fragariocoptes setiger. The sequence goes on from JAIFTH010000383.1 coordinate 12,259, forward strand.
CGCTGGGCACGTGCAAGCCCATGTGGCGGCGCACCTTGCGTTGAGCGCGCCGCCGACGAAAATCGCCGCGCATAAAATCGTCCATGTTGGCCGGATGAATGGACCAATAATGGCCCTTGCCGTTGGCGGCACGGGCACATTTCATGAAGCAATCATTGAGTGACAAATTGTGCCTGATGCTGTTCTTCCAACCGTTGCCGCGATTGCGAAAGTACGCATAGTGATCGGTGATGAACTTGTAGATATCGTTCAGTACCATTCGTTTGTCGGGTGTCGACAATATGCACATTGCAATGAGACCAATATAACTGTGCGCTGGCTTTTGATTATCTTCTTCGTACGACAACGACGCTGGCGCCAAGCGCAACGATGGGAACGTGGGCGCCCCCGCCGCCGGCTGCTGTTGCTGCTGCTGCTGCAATAATGACGATTGTTGTTGTTGTATCTGTAACGAATTCTTATTAGTACCATCACCTACAGTGTTCTTGTTGCTATTATTGTTGTGAATATTGTTGATCAACATTTTGCGTCGTAATAATTCATCGCCACTGACAGGTGCACATTTCACACTCGATTGGTGTTGGACGTGTTGATTGTCAACATTTCGATTCCTGTTCGACACAGAGTCGACGTTGTTGCCGTCACCGGCTGACGATCGGCGTTCATTGGTATTATTATTACTAACATTGTTTGAGAATGGCAGGGCAAATGGTGGTGCCGCTCCCAACACGTTCGATAGATTGGCAGGCATAAGTCTAGGAAGCGCACCTAAAGGTGGTCCGCTTGAACCAATTGGCAGTGATTGAAGTATCGAGTTGGCAGTTGCTTGCTGGGCTTGAGCTTGGGCTTGAATTTGGGCGCTCGAACATAAATATTGAGCCATCTGCGGGAATGCCATGAACCATGGCGACAATTGATTCAACAGCGCATGATAATCGGTGTTATTGTCGGTGAAGAATTCGTTTGTCGTCTGTTGACTGTTTGTTGGCTCATTTGTTGTTGCTGTTGCCGTTGACATAATGTTGATAATTTGGTGTGGCAATAATGATGGCGCCATGTTCAATGTTGGCGCACTAATAGTTGTTGAATTGGACGGCTGCTGGCAAGGTGTGTGGGCACGACTAGACGCCACCGAGCGTGACAGCAGTGACGATCGTGATGATGATGATGATCGACTGTGACTTTGATTGTTGTTGTCGAATTGTGTCGTCATATCTACTTCTTCGTGGTCGTGCTCGTCATATTCGTCGTCGGCGTCCGTACTAACAACATCAATGTCGCCCACAACATCATCGTCAACGTCATTGTCACTATTGTCAACGTTGCATTGTGCAGCATCGCTCTTGACATGCTGATCAATCTTGTTCTGAGTGCGATTGTTGTAATTGCTGTCATCGTTGTTAACAACATGTATTTGGTCTATTGATTTCGTAACTTGACGATCACGACTTATAGCGTAATCGATCACATGCTTCTGATCTAAATGGCTCGATACTTGATGTTGTATCAATGATTGATGTTGACTTTGCACCGACAATTGACACGCCGAATTGATTTTGCCATGATTGTGCATGATGGCGGTTATAGAGAAGTCGGTGTTACGCTGTGTTGTCATTTTCAGTGATTATTATTAATTAATTATTATTATCGATCTGGGCGTAGGAGATTGTCCGTAAGAGTAATCTAGTAGTTTATTTTATAGAGTGCTATTGTTGTGAATGTGACACTGGGATGGTCGATGATCTATAATGTGTTGAAATGCACAACTAGATGCTCGACTGATGTGCGCCAACAAACAACTGAACCAGCAATCTAGATCACAGCTACAACAACAACAACAACAAGAGCATCCCTGAGAGCTTCTAGCAGTGGAAGCAGCAGTAGTAATAACAAGAACAACCACCATAGCTTCCAAGCAGACGATAGAAGAAAAACAACAATAACAAAACAACAACAACAATAATAATAACAACAACAACCAGCAACAATAACAATCGGATTTTTCCTTCTTCGAGCGCACACTCACAAGAAGCACGCACACACAAGCTAAAGCCGCAACACACGCAGCAAAGCAAGCACACGACGCAAGCTATCCATAGTAGAGACCAGCAAACGAGAGAAAGCCAGAGCTAGAGCGCATAGCGTAAACAACAACAACAACTATAGGCTCGCTTCAATTGGAGTCGCAACGATGATCGCAAACTCGTTGGATTTGCGCACGCGCTTACAGGCCACACTCTCGTAAGCATACGGCAAAGCCAAGCCCACGAAGTAGTGATTGCTCTCGATTCGATTGGATCCTGTTCCAATTTGTTGGGTTCATTTAGATTTAGAAACATCGGCAGCAATCGCAATGTTGAATGCGACAGTGAATAAGTGTGTGCTCTCATTTATTCACTTGATGTATTTCTCTTTGTGTATTAGCCGATGATCGGTAATTGTTGGTGTGCCATCAACGATGATTGTTGACTTGACACACGGACTCATAATGAACGCCGCTTAGCATGGCCTAACTCAACATAACGGTCTGTCGGTTCGGTAACGCAATGAATGACAAAGACAGCGACATATTGAATCCAGCCCCAGAGAAATCATCAATTTGAATGCAAACTAACCAACCTAGCTAGTGTATGGCAACCTTATGGCTTTGTGTTCAAGTACAAGTGCCAGTTTGAGGAGCCTGCGGGCAACACTAAAAGAAAGATGAATAAACGCACCTGCCGGCATTCTGTCTTTCATCAAACGAAGAGTCCAATCGAACGTGCGCAACTGACAGTTGAGCGGGAAAAAATCAACTTGTCTCGATGAAAAACAACACACATTATGGCATGCGTTGTTAGAGTTGCACAATAAAATGATTCAAGTTGGATGTAATACGCACGATGCTCATGGGCACGCGCACCATTGTGAAGCCAATCGCCGCGGGCGCCTCATAAAAATCTGAGCCCAACCGATGCGCTACTGTTAGACTATACAACATCGGAAGCCTGACAATGTTTCGAACAAATTACTAGTTTGCTAACAAATTACAAACTTGCTCATGTAGAAACTTGTGAGCCACTAGCAACCGACAATCAACCACACAACAGCTCGATGAATAGATTGAGCGACCAATAGATTCTTAGATTTGTGTGTTGGTGGTATTGCCTTTGGCTAATCGTTTCATAGCTCATGTCATCGTTTGTTGTCGCTCATTTTGTTGTCATTGTTGCTGTTCGTCAAACAAACACGCGCTTTTCAACGTACCAATGTTGGTTTCTGTTGGTATACCGCCAGAAGAATACAATGCCCAGCACACTAGACAATGATTGGCCAGGAAACATATTCAAGTAATTTGATCCTCGTAACGTTTGGCTAAACGTTGTTCATGAATAATGATTGTTTCGTCACCCTTGATGCTACCTTTGGTGTCATACTCACAATTCAGTACAGTGTAGAATACATTACTGCAATCCAGAGCCTCGCGCTCCTTCATCTATCGTGGATCCTGATATGTGTAACAGTGAATTTTGTTTGTATGATACATTTACAGCACTAAGCTTTACAGTCGACATCAGTTTGTTAAGCCGATCAAGAGATCTGGTTCGATCGGCTGCCAGTAGCCTGTAAATCTGACGAGAGCTTCAATAGTGAGACCATTCCAATGTAACCTTATCGGACTAATACCTCGTTGACAGTTGTATTGATTATTCTAAATTGTGCTAGATATCCGTCTATAACTTCAGTTGCCGACACTCTATAGGGTACCAATTGAGCTGAGGATGGAGCATAATGTAGCGAGGATTAGAGATTCTCCCACGTGGCCGATTTATTCGATCTGAGGTCTCCTGGATTGTGATTCTTCGAAGCACTCTCTCTCTCTCTCTCCCCCTCTTTTTTCTATAGAATTCTAGAGAAAAATGGTTACTCGATATGTACTCTATCATGAAAAATGATCAAAGCTGACAACACTCATGTAATCATGTAGCAATGTGGGATACTCGACAATTCGATCGCATGACGCGACGCATACCATTACACAAATGGATGAATGAGCGGACACTCGTCAAAGCATCGTTCGATATTGCACTCACGGAAGGCGATCAAGTTAACTCATATTGTTTATCTCATTCATTATTGAAACTTTTAGGGTTGACCTCAAGAGGTCTATTCAACGATAAACTGTGTATCACTGAAATTAGAACAACATCACGTTGAAATCAATGGATTTGTTTTGGACCATTAACGTTATCGTTCAAAAGCGGCGCCACTTTCAGGTTGCCGCGTGCTGTATTGACGAGACTTGAAACGTCTGCTCGGTATCTTGCCTTATCACAGAAAACTCGTGCCCTTAAATGTTTGTCTACACAAACTAATATTGATGGTTATGTCTCCAGATACAACATGCACTTTGTTGAGACTTTTTTCGTTTAGAGAGATTAGTCAGTTTGACTTGTTCAGATAATTACACTACTCAAAGGGTGGCTCGCCAGCTGGTAGGAGTCCGAATCTTAAACACACATCAAGGAGTGGTAAAATTGCCAACGGATCAGTTATATCTCATCTAACGAGGATCTTAGCACATCAATAATCATTGGGCGATGCCACCAAAGAACCAGAAGGGCAGGTTTGTCGAGATGAATGGTTCTCGTAAGCCGAAGAAAAATCCAATGTCTGATAAAATTGACAATGGAGAATCACCGTTACGTTTGTTCAGTGAAGCCAAGGGCAGAATCAATGAATTGTTCGGCGAATTGAATGACACCATTCAGAAGGCAGATCAATTTTTTGCCCGTGAACAAATTGAAGACGATCTAATCGTGTCACCCGACGAGCTGGAAAATCTCAAGAAACTGTGCAACAAAGTGACTGCCATACGTGATGTCCTCAGTCGCGACCAGATGAAAGTTGCCTTCTTTGGGCGTACATCCAACGGAAAAAGTAGTGTCATCAATGCTATATTGCATGATAAAATCCTACCTACAGGAATCGGACACACAACAAATTGTTTCTTACAGATTCAGGGCAACAAAGAAGACGAGGCCTTTTTGATTGTGGGCGATCAGGACAAACGTAGCATCCAATCCGTGTCACATTTAGCAAATGCTTTGAATGCTGACGCTCTAGAAGATTCGACCTTGGTTAAGATATTCTGGCCAATATCCAAGTGTCCTTTGCTCCAATACGATGTTGTTCTGGTTGACAGTCCAGGTGTAGATGTGACTCCTAATTTGGATGAATGGATTGACAAGCATTGCTTGGATGCCGACGTATTTGTACTTGTCAGTAATGCTGAATCAACACTCATGCAAACAGAAAAAGCCTTCTTTCACAAGGTCAATGAGAAGCTTTCAAAGCCCAATATATTCATACTTAACAATCGGTGGGACGCTTCAGCGAGTGAACCAGAAAATATGGAAAGTGTCAAGAAACAGCATCTAGATCGCGCCGTTAATTTCCTCAGCGAAGAGCTCAAGATTATATCTAAAGACGAGGCTGTGCACAGAATATTCTTTGTATCGGCTCGTGAAGCTCTTGAAACTCGACTCAATCAAGCGAAAGGTGAAGAAGTCAATGACACTCACCAAAAGCTCGGATATTATGACAGACTGACAGAGTTCAGGCAATTTGAGCGTAGCTTCGAGGAATGTTTGTCAAAATCTGCTGTCAAGACCAAGTTTCAGCAGCATACTAATCGAGGCCGTGCAACTCTTAGTGATTTAAATGATCTGCTGTGCAAAGCATTAGAAAACTCAACCAAAAGTATGGAACACAAAATGAAACTTGCCAAAGAAAAAGAGTTCCAGCTTCAAGTGATAAAAGGTGGTATTCTCCGTATCAAATCGAGCGTGTTCAGCCAAATCGATGAAATTGGAAGCCAGGTCAATGTGAGAGCAGCCTCCACCCTCAATGACGAAATCAGACGCCTGTCTCTAGTAATCGACGAATTTGAGATGCGGTTCTCAGCAGATCCAATAGCTCTAGAATCCTACAAGAGCGACCTTCACAAGCACGTAGAAAGCTGTCTGGGCGAAAATCTGCGAGTTCGTCTATCAACAGTGGTGGCTTGCCAAGTTGGCGAAGCTCATAAACAGATAGTCGAACAAGTAGGCACATTGTTGAGCGAAGATCGTCGCCGCGACAACATGAGCACTTTCATGCAACAGTACGACTTTGAAGACCTATTCAACATACCAAGCTGCAAATCATTGTTTGAAGACTTTCACGAAGATCTCGAGTTCCGATTCTCGCTTGGGCTGGTATCGATAATCAAACGAATCCAAAACAAGTGGTCGGACAAAACTGTGACACGCCCGCCAGTTGCCGCTGACTCTTCCTTCTCCCAGAACAATTCTGACTTTGCCGTGCTACATGCAACTAGTGGTTTCGATTTTCTGGCCACGCTGGAACGAACTCTATTGATTGCACCCCAGTCGCAGACAACGATTGGGGCATTAGCTTTGGGTGGATTCTTAGTCAGAACGGTCGGGTGGCGTGTAATAATGATTACCACTTCTGTTTATGGCGCTCTTTATGCTTACGAGTACTTGACATGGACAAATTCAGCTAAAGAGCGCGCCTTCAAACGCCAATACGTGAGACATGCCACTAAGAAACTAAAAATGTTTGTTGATATTACCAGCACGAACATTTCGACTCATGTGAAGCGCGAACTCAACTCTACATTTACTCGCTTGGGTAAACTTGTACATGAAGAGCTCAGAGGAACAGAGTCGTCTATTGATAAATTAGACACCTATGTAAGCAAACTTGAACGTTGTCGCAAATTTGCCAATGAGTTGCTCAATAACACTGATCTGATCTCACGTCAATTAGAGGCGTTCGCCCAGACATTCTTGATGTTCTAATGATATAAAAAACTGACGCATGATTACTTCATGGCATGCATACATGCCATCAGCAATCTCCAGCTTTCGGTTGCGAATTGAGTCACCGAACGATACATGAGTAAGAGGCAGTAGAGTGACAACTTGCTGAGCTACTCGTGAAGAGAGACATCTCTGTGTTAGACGATACGATTAATAAATGTTTACGCCTATTAATAACATTGTTTTTCACATGGAACAGCTTAACGCTATGGTCGGTTAGTACAGATCTAGCCACTCGTTTTGAGGAGAATTAGCAATTCTTTAGACTAGTCCAAGACTTTACCGCCTTCAGTGGGGTCATGCTTATAAGTTTTCCTAAGAGGTCCCACACCGGCTTTCCTAAATTGAATCTCATCGAGCCGACGAGCTTCGGCCGTCGATTTGATTGCACGAGCTTGATCGCGGGAATTCTTCAAGGATTGCTTGAGTGACATATTAGATAGAGGCAATTTTGATGGGTCGTGATGAATGACTTGGGGCATACCTAACTTCGCGCGTACCTTGGGATTTTTTATGAAAATACCTTGGAATAGCGAGAAGAAGTTGTTCGTGCACCAATAGACAAGAACAGCACTAGGAAAGCTGTATATGATCGGAAACAACACCACAGGTATGCCCCTGAGTATCCATTTGACTGCGGGGGTTTGTACCCCCGAACCACCACTGCCTTCAGATCCGAGCTCTTGCGTAATTAATAATGTAGAGCAAGTGATGAGTGGTAACAAATAGTAGGGATCGGCTATTGTGAGGTCTTTGAACCATAAAGCACCGCCGTCCTTCATGGATTCAACTGGTGCCGCAGCCATTTTCCTGAGCAAAAATATAAATGATAAGAAAATAGGACTCTGTGCAAGGATGGGCCAGAGTCTCTGAAAAGCTTGTACATCGTGCTCTTTGTGCAGGGCCTTAAGTTTCATATCATATCTAGCAGCCTCATATTCGTTTGCCGCATATCGTGCTTCCATGGCTCGCATTCTAAGATCTTGCTCTTTAGGTAGTATGTTCATCCATCGAGTTGTGGTTGAATTAGCCTTGATCACTAAGGGTATAAGCAAAGTACGAAAGCCTATGGTAAGTATGGATATTGACGTCCACCATGGCAGCACTTCATGCAAAGCATCTAATCCGTACATCAACGGGTAACCAACAGGTAAACATATAATCTGGATCCATGACATGGCGCTTATGGGTAGCACAGCTCCCGCAATTTCTGGCTTAGAATCCGAAATGGTTCGAATTGCTTCAACAGTTTTAGCAGTAGGAGGTAATGGCACTGGGGGCTCTGGTATAGGAAGCTGATTTGACAGAAAACGTGCCTGAATCAATGGTTGAATATGAGTTTGATGGCTTCTAGTCAGATTAACCCCCAACTTGAGTGTGTGCCGTGCGGACACATACAAAAGGGCACTGATAGCCATTGCAATGCCAACACTGTGGTATCGGCAATGGATCAAGCAATCGCAATTATCATGTCTCTAAATATTAGTAAATATCAATACAGAATATGTGCTGAACGCCCTCGGCGAAGTTCTATCAACAGTTTCCAAACATGTGATAAGAATTTAACTGCACGTGCTTTGCGACATGTGGAGCGAAACTCCGAACTTTATAGTGCATTTATTCTAGCGCTAGATTCAAACGCCGCAATTTTCGCCATGCTTCTGAAGCATTGCTTCAAATGATGTTGATCAGAGTCGAGCATGTTTGCTCACATGTCGACCTTACATGCGATCCGCATGTCTGATAGCTAATAATCATACATTCGAGTGTTCTTCAAAGCGTCCTTACACTATATAATAACTTATCAATAACTGAGTCTTGTCGGCGTTATGGATGAATACACCAGGGAGCCATGGTAAGTAAAAGACCTTTGATCACATTCATATTGTACTCGACATTAGTTTGCAAATGACAATTCTGATAATAACAATGATCTTTCTAAAGTCCTTGGCGTATCATCGACGACTGTGGTGGTGCATTTACGATGGGTGCAATTGGTGGCTCAGTTTTCCAATCGATCAAAGGATTTCGTAATTCACCCACCGGTTTAAGTAGAAGACTATTGGGTAGTTGGATGGCCGTTAAAACACGTGCTCCTGTAATTGGTGGAAGTTTTGCCGTTTGGGGCGGCTTATTCTCGTCGATTGATTGTTCTCTTATGTATATACGCCAGAAAGAGGATCCGTATAACAGTATTGCGAGTGGTGCATTAACGGGTGCCATTCTGGCAGTACGCAAAGGAGTAGGTTCAATGATTGGCTCCGCTGTAGTTGGCGGTGTCTTATTAGCATTGATAGAAGGCGTTGGTATCATGTTTACCCGCCATGGAGCGCAGGATTTCCAAGAGATACGAAGACAAACTTATGAACAGAGTCAACGTGATATAATCTAGTTTTTTGCTAACGTAAATTTATTATTAAATATCAAACAAATGTATGCCGACACTACGACTCACGGCACAAATAACACGCTCGAGCTTTGTTTCAAAGTCGGTCGAATTATCGATGACCTCAAAATGAGGATGCCCGGCCCATGCGTCACCAGTGGCCCTGTCGCGTAAGCGAGCCAGCTCTAATCCTTCCATGCGACAGGGGTTGTCGATGATATTGTAGTGCTCTTCGGCACCATTGGCAGCTGTAACTAAATGCAACACTTGGTCATAGCGATCTTCGCGCAAATCTTTCAACTTTAAAGAATTGCGTTTTAATACTCGTTCCCATGCGTCTTTCGCCATATACGCGCCGGGGTCCATAGATCCACGATCGCAGATGACCAAACAATCTTTATCACATGTTTTAGCTAAATCAAAGAAGGTCTCCTCGATTCGACGTAGTGTTAATAGTAAGTTTTCTTGAAACGATTCCACTTCGTCCTCTGTTAATTGATCAAATTCAACGCCGCCTTGAAGCAATAAAGTCGCTGTCTCTGGCACACGAAATACTTTCCATCCTCGATTCTCAAAGAAGGAGCTCAATCGAGCTTGTGCCGTTGTTTTGCCGCTGCAAGGGCCGCCGGTGAGCACCACTTTGTGTATACGATGAGGCCGCATTTTTGAATAAATGCTATATACTGTCGTTCTACTCGACTCCCTGAAACCAAATTTCCGTTTTATTTCTGGTTTCGGAGATAATTTAATTTCTTGATTATAATATTCTAAACATTATTCTCGAGGCCTAGGAGTCGATCTTGATGTGAAACGCCCAGAAAAACAGAGTGTGAGATTGGCATGGTCACACACAGTTATTGCCTTCTTTCAAGGTGGTAAGAAGCAATATTATCTTTGCTCGTGATTTTCTCTTTAAAAGTTGTCATGTCTGATTATAACAGAGATAAATCTCGTTCATAAATGCGCAAAGATAATGTTACTCCTTACCGCCATCATCACAATGGTAAACAGAATTTCGAACTTGGCGCTGGCGAGCATGGGCAGTTAGTTTCCGGACTGCTAGTGCTCTTGGACTAGCACTGCCCTGCCGACCGCAGTGGTGGGCGTAAATTTTGAGGTGCCTAAGCACCACGAAAATTTTACTCTGTTAAATATGATTTCGCATTGTTATTACTCCATGGATCCTTATTTTCTTTCTCTATTGTGTGTAATTGGAGCTATGCTCATCGTAGTTGCTTAGATCTTTGCTTCATTTTTTGCACGTAAGATTCGAATTTCATCATACTAGTTAAAAGTAGTATATATTGTGGGTAAGAGATACGCTACGATCAGCTGAGCGAAGCCTTGACGGTGGTGATGCACGAACGCTTGTTTATTTATTTTGATATTCACAAAACAATCAGCTCGTAAAACATATCCCTTAGGCATCTTGAAATCTACGCCTAGTGAATCGGCTCCACCATCGACGGTTACTGAGGTCGAGGAGTAAGTTCACCAGAGATAGTAAGATATTTTCAATCATGGGTACGCTTTTCAGGAGCGAAGAGATGCAGCTGTCGCAGCTGTTTCTCCAGTCAGAATCGGCGTATAACACTGTCGCAGAACTTGGCGAATTGGGCCTGGTTCAATTTCGCGATCTCAATCCTGATGTTAACGCTTTTCAGCGTAAATTCGTCAACGAAGTACGGCGATGCGACGAAATACAGCGCAAACTTCGCTATCTAGAAAAAGAGATCAAAAAAGATGGAATACCCATGCTGGATGTCGGCGACAATCCAGAGGCACCGCATCAACGCGAAATGATCGATTTGGAGAGTACGTTCGAGAAACTCGAAGGTGAACTTAAAGAGGTCAATTCCAACGCTGAAGTGTTGAAAAAATCATATCTTGAGCTCACGGAATTGCGTCACATCCTGAAGAAGACCCAGCAATTCTTTGACGAGATGCAAGACACCGCTATGGCGGACGACAGTGTTCAATTATTGTGCGAAGAAGGCCTACGTGCCGGTGGACAAACTCAAATGCGTTTAGGTTTCGTGGCTGGTGTTATTCTACGCGAACGTTTACCGGCATTCGAGCGCATGCTATGGCGTGTGTGCCGCGGTAACGTGTTTTTGCGTCAGGCTGAAATCGAAACACCACTTGAAGATCCTCACACTGGTGACAATGTTTACAAATCAGTGTTCATTATATTCTTTCAAGGTGAACAATTGCGATCAAGAGTCAAGAAAATCTGCGAAGGTTTCCGTGCCACCCTCTATCCTTGTCCCGACACTCCGCCCGAGCGTCGCGAGATGATCGGAGGTGTTATATCGCGAATCGAAGACTTGAATACAGTGTTAAGTCAAACTAACGAACATCGTCATCGTGTACTTGTGGCGGCAGCCAAAAACATCAAAGGCTGGTTTATTAAGGTGCACAAAATGAAGGCAATATATCACACATTGAATATGTTCAATTTGGATGTAACTCAGAAGTGTCTCATAGCCGAATGCTGGTGCGCGACTGACGATGTTCAGCGTATTCAATTAGCACTACAAACTGCGGCCCAACGTTCTGGCTCTAATGTTCCATCAATCATGAATCGTATGGAGACTTTGGAGACACCGCCCACGTTCAATAGGACCAACAAAGTTACATCAAGCTTCCAAGGCATTGTCAATTCTTATGGTATCGCTTCGTATCGCGAGGTGAATCCTGCACCTTATACAATCATTACATTCCCGTTTCTATTTGCAGTCATGTTCGGCGACGCAGGCCACGGACTCATAATGACTTTGTGCGCTTTGTGGATGGTGCTCAAAGAGAAGAATCTATCACAGAACAAAGGCTCTGAAATGTGGATGACCTTCTTCAATGGGCGCTACATGATATTACTCATGGGTATATTCTCAATTTACACCGGTTTTATCTACAACGATGTATTCTCTAAGTCAGTCAACATATTTGGCACATCGTGGACACCGGCCAAGCCGGCTGGCAATGCCACATTCTATCCTGAACATGTCACTCTTGATCCGGCTTATACATTTTCGGGCTCACCATATCCTTTCGGTATGGACCCATTATGGCAAGTTTCCGAAAACAAGATCTTATTTTACAATTCATTCAAGATGAAATTGTCAATCGTATTAGGTATAACACAGATGGGTTTCGGAGTCGGATTATCTTTGATCAATCACAATTACTTCAATAGTCAAATCGATATCATCACCGAGTTTATACCGCGTGTCATATGGCTCGTAGCAATTTTCGGTTACATGGTGCTACTTATATTTGTCAAGTGGTTCTTTTATGATCACACCACGTCATCGTGTGCGCCATCAGTTTTAATCATGATGATCAACATGTTTTTATACAAATATCCTAAACCCGAGGAGGCCCCGTGCTACCTTTTGCCGATTTATCCGGGACAACAACTTATTCAGACTCTACTACTGCTGGCAGCTCTTATTTGCATACCTTGGATGTTATTGTTGAAGCCATTCCTAGTCAAAAAGCAACACGATAAGGCCGAGCACCTTGAACGCTTGGAACAATCGAACAATGTCACAGGTTACGGTGCCACCTATGATGTGGACAATCCTCATCAAACTGGCGACGATGGACACGTTGCCATAACTATGAGCCAAAGCTCACACGCTGCACCAAAGCAGGGCCAAAATGAAGAGCCTCATACGATGCTTGATTTATTCATTCATCAATCGATCCACACTATCGAATATTGTTTAGGTTCCATCTCACACACAGCCTCATATTTGCGATTGTGGGCGCTAAGTTTAGCTCATGCTCAGCTCAGTGAAGTATTATGGACAATGGTTATGCGAGTTGGATTGACCTCATCTGGTATATTCGGTGGTATCGCCATGTATTTAGTTTTTGCTTTCTGGGCTGTACTAACCGTGGCTGTACTTCTGCTCATGGAGGGTTTGTCAGCATTTTTGCACGCTCTGCGTTTGCATTGGGTCGAGTTTCAGAGCAAATTCTACAAGGGCGACGGACACCTGTTTATGCCTTTCTCATTCGATGAGAGCTTCAATGCTGACTCTCAGACCGCGGTTGATTAAGTAGAATACTTTTCATTTATGTTTGCCCATTTCACCGAGTTTTACTCGTTGATATATGTTACTTCTATATTACGCACGAAAGCATCTATTCCAGAAACAAAGAACACAGATATCATGAAATTCTAATCTTATTAACCAAAAAATGAAGCAAATTAGCATGTGGTGCCATAATCACACCGAAAAAAGTCCTTCATTCAAAGTCCTCATCTTCTTGTTCTTGTTCTTCTTGTTCTTCTTCCTCTTCTTCCTCTACCTCTCCTTCATTGTCGTTGTTTTTAACATTTGGTTTAGTGTCAGGTAGAGATTTGTCAGTTTTCTTTCGCTTTGCAGCCTCATCGGCGGAAGCTTGCTTCTTGCCACCAACGCAGCAGAACGCAATGAACAAACAAACGGGTAGACCAACGGCTAGCACGACCACTGCCCATAACCATGGGTATTGGTGGAAATATTGCAGATACTGTGAAACTTTTGACGGTTCATTGGCTATTTCTAAAATTTTCTTCGTTTGCCATGTCAGCGATTGCAACAACGCTGCCGTCTCGGCGTCATCAGTAATGAGCAAATTGTCAAATGCTATCGAATCAGACATCGACCATAGCTCAAAAGCAAGCGCATCGATAGCAGTTAGAGATCTAAATGGATTATCATCATGGTAGTAGTCAGGATTTGGTATCATTCGTGGCTCCCAGAAACCTTTGTACGCTGGATTATCGATCATGGGCGGTCTCCATTTGCCCTTGAATGCAGGATTTGCGATCATAGGCGCCTCCCATTTCCCACAACCCGAAACTCCCTTGCACTTGGGGTTGGGCACCAATGGAGCCTCCCATTCACCGTCCATTTCGGAGTCCCAATCATCGGGTTTCTTAGCCTCTGGGTCGGCTACAAGCTCGGGTTCATTTTCTAGCCAATCATCGGGCTTTTGAGCACTCGGATCGTGTATCTTTTTGGGTGCATCTTCGTCCCAATCGTCGGGTTTCACTGCATTAGGATCTTCGATTTTGATGCGATCATCCCAATCGGCGGGTTTCTTATCATTGACATCGACAATCTCTTTAGCAGGATTGATAGGTGGATCGAATTCTTCAAGTAAACTCCCCGATCCAACTGATTGATCGTCCAAGAATATCTCGAATGTATTATCAGGTTTGACAACTAGCTTCACTAAATGGTGCTTTTTATCACCAAATATACCGAACAAACCTGACACTTTTGAAGCTGATTTCCAATGTTTTTCTTCGTACTTGCCAGTTTTGGGATTCTTGTATTGGATGATGAAGTGTAACTTGGAGTCAGAGCCACATTTGTCGGGACCGAACATTATCGAGTACGGTGTCTCGTTGTCTAATTTAGGAAGATCAGATGATGGTGAGCGTAATAATTTAACATAAGATCCGCCACAGTCAAGACCTTCTCTATATTGGACTTCATATTGAACAATTAGTGGCTTGTTGGCGTCAAATAGGAACGGCTTATCGAGTTTTGTTGATATGGCATGATGACGGGCTTTAGTGGCCAATACAAGCTGTAGATCTGATTGTGACCTATCGGGAGATGATTTGACATACCATACACCGTTGTATTTGGGATTTGCGGACTTGATCCAACGTGACTCGAAAGCCACACTGTCGTCGAAGTGCTCATAGAGATAGTATTTCTCGAGTTTCGGGGTCGCATAATTGTCGCCACCTAGTTGACTGGTTGGCTTCGACGAATCGCCGGCTGGTTCGACTATGAGCTCATCGTCCAGATCATCGGACCGTGCTACATGCAAACTTGACAATGCCAACAAGATTGCTGTTGATGAAATGAGAAACTGTTTACATAGCAGCATCGTTGTAGATGATGATTATTACAGTTGAATAGATTTGATTACGTGCAAACGAAGCAAATTATGTCGGATTCTTTTCGCTTTCGAGTTCTTTGTCTTGCTGAACAATGTCAGGTCGAATCTTTAGAGATGTATGAATCAAGACAGTATCAATAATCAATAATGATAAATATATCGGCAAACCAAGAGAGATCACTATAGCAACTCGTTAAGAATCGATCGGCGACGTATGCTGATTCATGTTAGCAACGGTGAGAGCGGTCGTACGTACTCACACGGGGCGTGCGGTGTGCATTTGATACGCGAGCAGACGATAAGTATACTTTCATTGTGTGAACTGCACACCGAATGACTGCAGTTGTGCTTTATAATTTCAAGCTAACACTGGGTCCACATGTGATGCATGAAAACTGCGGATTATTATTATTGATTATCATTTTAGAGATTTTATTATTTGTTTCAGATTAGTTCAGGATCCCCACTCCTCCTCCAGTTGAAAAGTCGTTGGACGTCGCAAGCATCTGATGGCAGTATGAAACGTCAACGAGGCAAAGCTCAGGTACAATTCAGCAAACCTGATCTGCCGCCATTCCTCAAACGGATCCGTGAACAGATGGTCGAGAACGATGAACTGAGACAAATCGAAGACAAATTCGCAAAACGACGACCTGCCGATATACGTGACCTCGAGGATCGCGACGACGAACGACCTCAAGTTGTTGTAGTTAAGCACGGCCGTGATCTTAGTGAAGCTGAATACAACCAGGCCAAACAAGATGCCGATAGACGTCTGATCGAAGAAGGTAAAATAAAATTTCTACCGCCGTCCAAGTCTAAACCTTCCACTACCAGCGACAATCGATTGAATTCCAGTGACAATCCTAGATCAGGCCCAAGCCACGATATCAAAGTCAATAAACCTGCGAGTAGTGAGTCTAAAAAAGATCACCAACGATTATCATTCGGTAATTTCGATGACGATGAATCCGATGGAGATTAATAAAGTTGGATATGGATATCCAGTTAAAGGTAGTCTATAGGAATAGGATAGTATCTGGTTGTAGAATCGAATTTAATTTTTTGATTTCAATCAGGTTGGTTACGTGAAACCACCGTATGAAAACTACAAATAGGACCACAAATCATCCCATAGGTCGATTGGATGATTTTTTGGCTGATTTATTTTTCATATTGTGTGATTGACAGTCACACGCGTTACTAAGTAGTATTTTTTAAAAATAAATACCTTGACAGGATCCCAAAATACGACATCACGCTGAACGCAGCGAGTGTGCCTACGTGTTGAAATATACGAGTGGAAAACCGGATCAATTAGTAATATTAGTCTTAACGCGATTATCATTTAATGAGTGTTGGTTTTATTTATTTTATCATTCATTAATCGATCGACTAATGTATGCATATTGTCAAGGGGCCAAGGTAGTATTGTTATACACGTGAAAGAAATCAATAACAAGAACAATTGATAAACTCAATACGTTATATGTTCTACATTACAATTGGAAACATTACATTGAAATTTGATCCGCGAACGCGCACGCACCATGACATCAACATGAATGGCGTGACTCGACGATTCGATTTGGTCGGATCAGATCAGATCGGATCGAATCCGTTGGATACGATTGACGGAGGAAGGGCAAATAAAGACAAACGAATAATTGATGATTGCACGCATGATGTTAGGCGAGATTGGAGTTCATTGAGGTAGCCACCGGGTTGTTCAAGCTCGCGATGCCGTGGTGGTGGCTGTGGTGTACTGATTTCCGGGCTCAGCTTGGCTTCCGTTGAGTGTAACTACTACCATATTGTTGTTGTTGCCTCCGATAGATTGAGTCATTGAAGGTTGCTTAGTTATGGCGCCAGGTTTAGCGGGCACTGGCGACGGTAGCGGCGGTGATGCTTCCAACATTGGCGGTTCATCGAGTAGCTCGGCATTAGGTCCCGGCTCGGCCCATGGCTGCAATTCGCCCGACGCAAAAAAGTAATAGAATATGACGCCCAACACGTGAATGCCGCCCGCCATTTGGAACACTTCGCGCCATTCCCACGACAAGCGATTAAAGTTCTTTTTGTCGAGCGTAATCTCTTGGACAACGACGGGACACAGCATGCCGGCTAGCGTACCGAATCCATTGGATATACCCATGAGAATGGAGGCGTAACGAGGCGCTATATCGAGATGATTCACATTGAATCCCGAGATGGCGAAACCGCTAAAGCCGACGGCCAACGTGAGCGAAACAATCGCCGTCGTAGTGTCCGATGTGAGGCCCACCAGAATTAAGAATATGGCCTCCATACCGAAGCCACCACAGTTGAACAACTTGCGCACCTCAGTGGTGGTGAGGCGGCCCGTTTTACGCAAATGATCGGCCAATTGTCCGCCGATCGGCACCACAAATGTCATACACAAGTGCGGCAAAGCGCCCAGAATGCCCACTTCGTCGATTTTGAAATGAAAAACTTCGCTGAAATACATTGGCTGGCTGATGAGCAACAAATAGAATGTCCATGAGCGACAAAAGTTGGCCACATTGATGGCCCACACCGGATATGAGGTGAGGATGCGTCTCCACGGTGTGCTGGCGAACTACACACGCGCACACGCCATGAGAAATTACAAGTAGAAGTATAAATGTCAGTAGTTATTGGTAATTATTGTAGTGCAGTTACACACTCCACACTACACAACAGACACATCAACCTGTGAAGAGTGTTGTGTCATGAGCATTTGTTGCCCACAGTTGACAGACTGTACTTACAGTTGGCGGTTTGTGGCTCACTACACCGATAGCAGCTTCGATGTAATCGCACTCTTCACGCGTAATTGTCGGATGTTTGGACGGCTTCTCGTAGCTGAGCCACAGCCAAAATAGGTACCACACTAGACCAGCAGCGCCGTAGAAATAAAACGGCGCTTGCCAGCCAAAATGAGACGTTAGAACACCTGACATGGGTAAGCCAACTACGGCGCCCGCGTACGAGCCTGCAAGATGGGCGCACGAGTGCAAGAAGTTCGTACACATTAATCATGGTTGAAGTGAATTTGTTGTTGTTGTTGTTGTCAAGCTAATAGCTAATGTATGTATGTGTTTCAAAATATGTCCAAGTGAGAACTTACCGCAAAAAGCGAGTGTGGCCAAGCGACTGCGCTCCATTGGCGGTGCCCAATAGCGCCAAATACCGTGACAGGCCGGATAAGTGACACCCTGTAGTAGTCATAACACAGTAGCATCGATAGCAATTCATTTAAATGAAACAACGAACACGAAACAACGGGATGTGAACGAACTATTTGTTAGTATTGATATCATATGGACGAATATTGTCACGTAGAGCATGACACTAAGAAGCCAGTCGTTATCAATGAAATGTTTGTCAACAAAAAAAAAATAAGCAACTTGCTCATAGCAAGAGCTTTATTGCTGGGCAAGTGCTGTATATTTGTTTGTGTTTGTCATTATCATTTCGTGTGTGTGTGTGTTCTTTAGTGTGATGCTGCCCAACTAAAGTGTCCCGCTAGTGTTGCCGTCTAGCGACGGTGCAACACGCCACCGTCAATGCCACCCTAGAGAGTGCACATGACAATATAACGGCTTATCTCATTCGCGTTATTGCCAGGCACCAAGTTTACCTTGTTGGATACTGCCAGAACGAACTGCTATAGCTATTGCTACTGTTATTCTCTTGAATAGAACACACACACACACACACACACACACACACACACACACACACACACACACA